>JAOUQT010020970.1:0-11791 GCA_025769995.1 Xyliphius kryptos
TTTCACAGAAGTGTGGTTGACTTGGAGTTACATTGTGTTGTTTAAGTGTTCCCTTTATTTTTTTGAGCAGTGTATATTGAAAAAACTTTAAAGAAGAGGGTTACTCTGGGTCCATGGGCCATAATTCGTTTTCTGTACATGCCACGTGTGATAAAAATGATAATAAAGCCTCAATGAGGAGTGATTTATTCACAATAATCTGTAGTGTCCTATTGCTTTTACACAATTTTTACTAACACATTATATTAAAAAAAAACGTTCATTAATTTTCAATAATGTCTTTGCTGGTCATACAGATCAGCCATTCATGTTTAAGGGCCAGAACTACCTGTTTTATAAAATGCAGCAATACAGGATCTGTATTATGATCTATGTTTGTCTGGTTTTTTTTAAGTGCTTTGTCATGCATAATGCATGTTCCAAGCTATTTAGCTACAGTTGCAAAAATGTCTCATTTAAGTTAAAAATAAAAACTGGAAGCTTCATGGGTTTCACATATGCATGAGTGAAATGAACACACAATTTCTAATAAAATCTAAGACACAATGTAACATCCAATGTGGCTTTATAATGAATCACTTGTTCAGAAAAGTGTGCTGTAAATGTGTTGTAAATGTAAATATATTCCAGTTCAGTTATACTTCACTTGTGACTGCATTTTTGGAGGTTTGATAAGGCTAACTTTTCACATTTTTATCCTAAGTCAAAGCTTCATACAGGTTACCTTATGGAGTTTGAACTGGAAGTGTGCGACTGTAAAGATTACACATGTAATATGCAGCAACTTCTAATTTGTCTGACAGCAACAGCTACAAAAGTATTCTTTTAGTTTTACAGCTTGCAAACTTAAATAAATAATACTGACATTTGAGGTTTGTGCATGTTAACCAATTAAAAGGCTTTTTTAACAAACATATTTAAACAATCAGGCATCTGATTAACTTCCCTGAAGCTTAATTATGACTCATTGTTTTTGCTAGTTTTATGTTTCTCAGTTCCAGTTAAGAAAGACGTGTGTTTAGATTGATTTTATCTTCAGCCCGTAATTACTTTCTAGAGAACTGGGTGCTTCATCAGGAAGCACCTATCTTATTTCACTTTAGGAATGTGGCCATGGAACCAGGTCTACATGTTGTATCATAAAGTAGGATTCAATGTGCATTTTAAAACTAAGTACTGATTATTATCCATATGGTACTTTAGTCAAGTGAAGATAAGGGAAATAAAACATTTACAAATGAAAAGCTAGTCATAGTAAATTACTTGGTAATCACATCATACAGCATTAGTATAAATTTGTTTTAAAATCGTTGGCGGGACAGTGGCTTAGTGGTTAACACGTTCATCTCCCAGTGCTTGGAATTTCCGGTTGAAATTCCAATCTGGAGTTTCCATGTTCTCCCCATGCTTGTGTGGGTTTTGTCTGGGTTCTCTCATTTTCGCTCACAGTCCAAAAACACGGATTCAATGTGAATTGACTGCTCTAAATTGCACAATATAATCTGTGTGTATGCCCTGCCTGGGGGAGGAAGGAAGGGTTCCCATGATCACCTAGGGCAGAATGTTTCAGGCATGGCAGATACATTGTGTACATTTTTGGACTATATATAGGGCACACTATATATAGGGGCAATTTTGATAGGGGCAATTTAGAGTAGCCAATTAATCTTGAATACAATGTTTTTGGACTGTGGGAGGAAACCGGAGAACACAGAGAGACCCCACTCGGATACAGAGAGAACATGGAAACTCCACCCAGATCGGATTGTAATGATGTATTTGGCACCCTGTCCTGGGTGTATCTGCCCAGCACCCAAAACATTCTCCCATTGATGGGCATGAAGAAAGCCCCCACACACCCCAGGCCTCTATGAATCAGAAATCTTGATAAACAAACGCCAAACAAACGGGTTGCATCTTGATGGGTATTTTAATCAAAATGCCTTGACTTATTTACGGATAGCATGCTTAATGTAACGGCTCAGTGTTTTAAAACACAATCTTTTCTTCCATTATTCTCCTAAAATAATCCTTTATTCTAGCTGTTAAAATATTAGTAATTTTTTGGCTTAAAACGTCTCATTTTCCGTGGACATATCTGTTTGTAAACACGAGCCCTGCCATGTGGCGATATAGGTCTTTCTGGGAGATGTAGTGCAATAATGCTTCAAAGCCGTTTCAGTTCCATCAAATTACACTACATTTCCCATAATGCATTCGACGTCCTCTTTGGTTGGTGTGTTGTTAAGAGGCGGCGGGGAGGCGACCACGTCCCGCTTTTTAAGGCGAGCTTCGGGGTTAATCGGTGAAATGACAGTCGGCGGCTGAGCTGATCTGAAGGGAAGGACAGGAAGCTAGGGTGGATTAATAACACCGACATTACTGAATTTAACAGGCTTTTATAAAAAACAGAGGTTTGCATATTAAAGGTAAGTTCGTTTTTCACTTTAAATTCTGCACAGTGCGGTTTTCGTTTCGGTGCTTTGTTATTGTGTTGTTCTAAATTTTAATATGCATGTTGCGTACAGGTTTTTGACACAGTGTGTAGTAAACGATCACACAGCCACGTTAAGAAAACATGTAATTTAAAAGCTATGTAGTGACCTGTTGCTTGCGGAACTGTGACGCAATTCCAGTACTGTATTATTGGCCGCATCACGTGGTCTATTTGCAGCCACAAGTATAAAGTACTTATTATAAACTACTCATTTATACTAATACTGATTCTTTAACGATCTTGGTGGAGTTTGCATGTTCTCCCCGTGTCCGCGTGGGTTTTCTTCAGGTTCTCCCAGTTCCTCCCACTGTCCAAAAACATGGATTCAACGTGAATCAGTCCTGTGTGTATGTGCTCATTGCCTGCGACAGTTATTATAATAATAATAATAATAATAATAATAATTATTATTATTATTATTATTAATAAACAAAGCATGGTGGCGTTGGAGTTCTATATGCCCATCTAGGGTTAACCCTAACCTGAAACGTTCTCCCTTAGATGAGCATGGGAACCCCCCTGGCCCTAATAGAGAATTAAGCATAAGATAATAAGAGAGATTCCTAAAGGGGCAGCATGATGGCTTAATAGCTGGCATGTCTGCCTGGTGTCCATGTGGGTTTTCTCTTTATTCTCAATTTTTTTCCCACAGTATAAAAACATGAATTCAAGGTAAATTGTATGCTTTAAATTTCCCCAATACTTTGTGTATGTGTGTGTGTTTGTGTCTGGGCTACTTAGTGTGTGCTCAGTGATGGATTGGTGCCCCAGGATGGTCATTGGGGTCATGGAGTGCCCAACAACCCTAGTGGAGTATAAGATAGGGAAAGATAAGTTGGGATGATTTCTTGAGATAAAGCTGAACTTTTTCAGGTGGTTGTGTAGTGTAATTTTAGTGTAGTAATTTAGTGTATTTATTTGACATTAGATTTTGTGTTTGGTCCATAACCTACAAATAAAGCTTTAAAAAAAAGAGACGCTGCAAACATCAGAAATGATGACCAGCTGTATATACCAGACCATAGACTATAAAGAGACCATAATAAATAAGTAAACAAATACATAAATAAATAAAGGGGAAAGGTGTGGCTTCCTAAAGCTGTTTTTGGCCATGTGGGACTCGCAGTTGTAACATGTCAGGGGTCAGTGTTTTGGTTTCTGTTCTTTTGCTAAAAATGAGTTAACCTGCTTTATTTAACACTTCTGCCTGAATATTTTAAAACAATACTACTTTTAAGTTTCTTTGATCATTAATTAAAACTGTAAATAAACACTAGGAGTCAGCGAGTCCAGACAAGTTCAATTCTTTGTCCATGCCATGGCTAAGGTGTACTCACGGCACCTTATAAAACGTGTCTCTGCTAAACACACATTTTGCTTATGGCAGCATCCCAAACTGCATAAAGAACCGTCACGTTGTTTTCCAGGTGCATATCAGTTGTATGATTTAATGAGTATAGTGCAAACAGAAACTGTACAGCAGCAAAGATAAATCACAGAAAGCCTGGGTTTCCAGAGAACTAACTTCATAGAACAGGTTTACTTTAGATAATGAACATTTTTTATTTCTTTTGTGTGGCTTTGTATAAAGAATGTTCAGCCTACTTCTTGATGTTTTATTACCCCAGGCATCATTTACATTAAAATCTTATCTCATCATCTTTTGCTTAATTCTCTACTAGAGTCATTTCCTCACAACCCTAGAGGGCGTTACCAAGTGAGTTCCTAATACAGCCATAACTATTGAGATTGTGCATTGTAGTGGAAAAAAAAATCATGGGAAAGGGGTGTTATTTGGCCCCATACATAGCATAGTGACTTGTACACAATAATCAGTCAACAATAATACACAACCAGCAAATACAAAATTGCTTTTATAAAGCAGTTACAAACACTATAATAAAAAAACAAGGTTTGATTCATAAATGTTTATTGAAAGCTATATTAAAGCAATAATAAACAAAAGTAAACTGGTCTTATTATTTGTCATTTTTAAAACGCTTGTCCAATGTAGTTTAGAATGAGTTTTTAGTGATTCATGAGTGACAATGATATATTTTTGGTGGAGTGGTGGAGATGCAGGTTAAAATCATGATGGGGGTTGAGTTTCCATGGTCTCTCTTTGTATGTGTTCTAAGTTGCATATATATAGTGTGAGTGAGTGTGTGCCCAGCAATGGATTGGCGCCCAGTCTTGGGTTCCGAAATGTTCTCACTTTATTGGACATAGGGAAGAGATGAGATGATGGTATAGTACTGAGCATTATTTGAACAGTCAAGTGATTTAGCGCTCTGTGAATTTGCAGGTTTCTTATTGTAGACTGGTGTGAATAATAAAATAAAGCCTGATTTATAACCATTAGCACCACCATCTTAGGGGCAGAGAGCCACCAATAGGAAAAAAGGACCAATTAAAAAAAAAGAAAATCATTTTCATAATGGAGTCATAGTGTACTGTGGCTAGAGCAGAACCAAATGATCATTTATTGATTAATCTAATGATCCTTATTATTTTTCTTTAATTATTTGATTACTCTAACAACTTTTACTCTGTGTTGTGAAATTCAAAATAACTTCTCCAAAATAATTAAAAAATTGCAATATCTACTTTGGCTTGTCTTCTTAAACACAGTATGTGCTTTTAAGGACAGAGTTCTACAGTCGAATCTAAAATCTGCAGGATGCTGTTTGAAGCTCAGCAAGATATTGGCTGTGCATTTGGCTTTATTTGTGAAACAAAATGCTTCATACTGTTTTGCTTGATCATCACACAAAGAAATACATAGCACAGTAAATTAACAATGGTAATGGCAGGTTAAAAATGAGGCTTTCATCATCACTACTGTGTTCTGAGATGTCTTATCAAAAAAATACTGGATCTGCAGATTAATCATTCATTCATCTTAATCCTCTACAAGGGCCATGGTAGGGTTTCCCATGCCCATCCGGGGGGAACATTTCGGGCGCTTGGCAGATACACCCATGACCGTGTGCATTGGTATTGCTATTCACACACACACACACACTACATGGAGAGTAGGGCTGAGTTATATAAAAAAAATATATAATGTATGAAAGTTGGTGGCAACTTAATAAAAAAAATTAGGTCCCAGACTGAGACCAGTTGAGAACCCCTGTCTTACAGTACACATCCCACCTATTTTAAAACCTTGCTGTGTAATTCTTATGTATAAGCCAATTTTTAATGTATTTATATATATTTCCCCAGATCCAGTCCCACATTCTTCTTTGTTGTCATTAGGCCTTGAGGCCAGCTCCACTTTGGCTGCCATGGTTCTGATCCTGGGCCGACGGCTGAACAGGGAGGACTCGAACATGCGCGAGTCTCCCGCCGTCAAGCGCAAGGTCCTGGAAATGGACAGCAAGACTCTGAGCAGCCATGACATCTTTGACTTTTCCTCCGGCCCGTGTCATGGCGAAAGCATCCTACAGATGTTCAACGAGTTTCGCGATGGACGGCTATTTACAGACGTTGTGATTAGCGTTGAGGGCCGCGAGTTCCCTTGCCACCGCGCGGTGCTGTCTGCGTGCAGTAGCTACTTCCGTGCGATGTTCTGCAATGACCACCGCGAGAGCCGTGCTATGCTGGTGGAGATCAACGGGATCTGCGCGGAAGCAATGGACACATTCCTGCAATACGTGTACACTGGTCGCGTGCGGATCACAACAGAGAACGTGCAGTTTCTGTTTGAGACATCCAGCCTGTTCCAGATTGGGACCCTGAGAGACGCCTGTGCCAAATTCCTTGAGGACCAGCTGGATCCTTGCAACTGCCTGGGTATCCAACGCTTCGCAGACACTCACTCACTCAAACAGCTGGCTAGCCGCTGTCGCACCTACGCTCTGCAGAGCTTCACAGACGTGGCGCAGCACGAGGAGTTTCTGGATCTGCGTCAGGACGAGCTAGAGGAGTACATTGAGAGTGACGAGCTTTGTATAGGGAAGGAGGAGACCGTGTTCGAGGCTGTAATGCGCTGGGTGTATCACGATGTCGAACACAGACGCAGCATCCTGCGCGACCTCCTGACCCACGTTCGGCTGCCACTTCTCCATCCAAATTACTTTGTGCAGACTGTAGAAGGGAACCAGCTGATCCAAAATGCCCCAGAGTGCTATCAGCTTTTGCACGAAGCACGGCGATACCATGTGCTTGGAAATGAAATGATGTCTCCTCGCACCAGACCACGCAGGTAAGACCAAGGAACTGTGATGCCTCAGGGCATGTACACACCCTACAAACAATTCATGGCTGAAAACATTACAACCCCAACCATACCTTAGGTGGCAGGCTACTCTTACTGCTGCACAGATGTTTACCAAAAGGACATCTTCTGATCCGTCCCTGACCCTGCTGCTTAAGATAAATGAAGTGATCTAGTTTGCCCACACAAAGGAATTTGTCCTGCACATTTCGCCAAAAATGCAAAAAGCTTTTCATCTTTTCCAGTTATCACCCATGTGATCCTCTACTAGGGTGGTGGGCTGGGTGGGGAAGGTTCCCCATGCCCATCATGGGTAGAATATTTCGGATGCTGGGGAAAATGTGCCAATCCATCACTAGGCACACACTTACACAGATACAAGCACATTATATGGGGGCAATTTGGAGGGCAATTATCTATGTTCTCCACATAGATACGTGGAGAACATAAAAACTCCACCCAGATCAGGATTCGGATCTGGATCTTCAAACGTGCAGTACACTGCCACTGTGCCACCCTCAATTCCTAATGTCTCATCTCATTATCTTCCACTTGATCCTCTACTAAGGGTTGTAGGGAGTTCCATATGCCCATCCAGGGGAGAACGTTGTGTGTGTGTGTGTGTGTGTGTGTGTGTGTGTGTGTGTGTGTGTGTGTGTGTATATATATATCTTGACCCACCACTACACTAACTTGCCACTACCAAATATGAATAGCACAATTTTATATATATTTTGAAATATTGCATTGTATTGTTTTTGTAAACTGTAAAGTCTTTTGTATTTAAAAAAAAAAAAATATGTTTTCCATGGACAAACACCGTGTTAAAATAAAGAGTAGGATGTTAAAATGCAGATGTTGAGAGTCTCATAAACTCTTTGAAGGCCATCTAATAAAAAACAGGTTTAAGACCTTCGTGTCTGTTTCCTACTGTAAACTTGTGAAGTTTGTCCTTGGAAGATTAGAGTGACCTGATCTAATTTGATCCGCTGCGCCTTTTGCATTCTTTGTGAATTTACTCAGAACTCAGATGGTGTGTTGTAGCTATTGTGCTTCGTCATTCATGCAGAACAACATTAAATCGCTGATTGTTTTTAATTTTGCATCAGCTCTCCCTCAGGGCTCTAAAGCAAAATTGGGATTGTTTCTCTGCATATTCAGCTTTAACTTGGTTCTAGTTTTGTGAAAAATTGATTGGCGCTCTGTCCTTGGTGTATTTGTCCAGCGCCTGAAATGTTCTCCCCTGGAGGGGTATGGGGCAACACCCCCCAACTCTAATAGAGGATTAAGGGAAAGATAATTAGAGCAAGAGGTTTCTTTAGGGGCCACAAGGTGGTGTAATGTTAGCACGTGCTCCTCTCAGTGCTGGGGATTCAGGTTTGAATGCCGATCTGGAGATCCCGTTTCCAAGGCTAAGTTGGTCTTCTCTGGGTTCTTCAGTTTTCATCCACAGTTCAAAAACTTCGTTTTGAGGTGACTTGTCTGCTCTGATCTGCCCCTATTTAAATTGCATTTATGTAGTGTGTCTGTTTGGGTGAGTCTGTTTCCAGTGATGGATTGGTGCCTTGCCCTTGGTGTATCTGCCCAGTGCCTGAAACGCTCCTCTGAATGGGAATGGGAAACCTTCTGCAACCCTAGTAGAGGATTAAGTCGAATAAGATGATGAGATGAGAACTAAAAAAAGCTCTTTGTATTTTGATACAAATAACTTCTGGTAAGTAAAAAGATTGTTCTGAACACAGAACGTAGAAGAAGGAAGCTGCAGATTTACTTAAACTTGCCAAATTAGAAAAATTTAAATATCTCAGAATGACAAGGTCTGCCTTGACTCCTCAACCTATTTAACTGAGGCATGATCCTGAACTAATGTGGCAGTCGTAGACTTGTGGTTGAGGAACCAGACTTGTGACCTGTTGTCTCTGGTTTAATTCCCCGTCCCACCAAGTCTGAAGTCTCCTTGGGCAAGGCACCTAACCCCAAATCCTCCCTCCGGGCATCTGTGCTAACTTTACTCAGTTTGTGTATATGCGTGTGTTTCACTGCTCATACGCAACTGCACACAACAAAATAATAGCATGCACTGAGTCCCCATGTTTTTCTGTTAGTTTTCAAGTTAATTCTGAGGAACTTAAACAAAGACCACATAACAAAGATAGTTTCATATTCATTTCAAATTGCCGGAACTTTACACCATGTGTACTCCTTATACACCAAAGCATTCCAGAGAAAAATGAATTAGTTTGATGTCTTGATAAAATTCTTTTTTTTTTTTTTACGATACAGATGACAGACATGCTGCAAAACAAATACAGTGGAACCTCTGTTTTTGTTGCTGATTCATCTGCAAACTGCTAATGTTTCAGATACAAAATTAATCTAAAATGTTGTGCTCTTTTTCATGCTCATTTATTAATATAACTTCTTTCTGTTGTGCATCACAATTGAGCAATGGTGTCCTAACAACCAATAAGCCCAATAACTGGATTGCTGGACTAAATGCAAAATAAGCCTCTATCCAAAAATAGGCTTTGATACAAACATTTATATTCTTTAAAAATCATCTGAGACACTTAAATTAATTATGAAATGAACAATATCATTCATTCATTCATTATCTTCCGCTTATTCCTTTATGAGTTTCGCGGGGGGTTCCCCATGCCCATCCAGGGGAGAACGTCTCGGGCGCTGGGCGGATACACCCAGGACACACTCATACGGTCACACACACACACATACTATACAGGGCAATTTAGAGAATTCAATTTACCTTCATGTTTTTGGAATGTGGGATGAACCCGGAGGAAACCCACGCAGACATGGGGAGAACATGGGAACTCCACCCAGATGGGGATTCGAACTGGGAATCCCCAGCGCTGAGAGGCGAACGTGCTAACCAGTAAGCCACCGTGCAGCCCGAAAGGAACAATATTGTTTGTGAATTTAAAAACAGGGAAATTTGCAACTGATCCTAAACTTTTAAGCAGTAGTGTAGATTGATTACAATGAAAATGATAAAATGAAATAATAAGGGAAAATAGGTTAGAAAGATTGCGAACTTAAAGAAGGGTGTTTTGAATATTAGTATTAGTTATTAATCTAATGGTTGAATATATCAGTTTTTATGACAATAGAAATACTGGGTCAAACGTTACCAGCTTACTTGAATAGTGTGTAGAGTATGTTCTTTGGATCTTTGTTTTCTTGGAAAATCAGCCTTCTGCTTTTTCCTGGTGGTGGAATCATCTGATTCTGGTACATGTCTGAGGTGCCTAGGTTCTGGAGAGCTGGAGCTTGCCCATACACATTCCCCCAGCAGGCGCACCATACAGTGTAAACACCCCTGCTGTGACTCCTCTTGATCCAGCCTGTCTGAAACACGTGCTGTTTGTTTTTGAGCTAACGGCCTTCATCGTTAAACTCGACGCGTTCATTGTACACTGTACAACTGTGGGAGTGGAGTTCAGCAATCAGTCTGCAAAGCATGACGTATTAAAGTGAAACACGATCACTGCGTACTTGATAACAAACATGTTTTGCCTAATTTTCTCATCTAATTTCATTATCGTCTGCATAATTCTTTACTTGGGTCTCCCCTCCATCCAGGGGAGAATGTTTTGGTGTGCTGGGTGGAAAGGACATCACTACATGTTTTTGGACTGTGGGAGGAAACCAGAGAACCTGAAGAAAGCCTATATGCACAGGGAGAATATGGAAACCACCCAGCTCAGGATTCAAACCTGGATCCCCAGCCCTGAGAGTCTGATGCCACCATGCCACCCCTTGCCTAATTTTTCGAATGTAAAAAAAAAAATCATTATTTAAAATTCCTCATGCTTTCATATGAAAAAAATTGAGGTTTTCCACTCCCTCTATCTTCAGGCAAACAGGAGCTGATTACTTTCTTATTTAATATACCATAATAATTCACGTTTCGGTTAACCTCACTTAAAAACAATTCAGTTTTTTGTCCAACAGTTAAAGCCCCTGTTGGTAAGAACACACATTTACCAAATCCACGGAGTTGGTGTTTAATGTTTAACTTGTTCTAATGCAGTCAATAGTGTCTTTGACTTTTGTATCCTTCTTCTCAGAACTGAGTTTAATAGTATTGTTTGCTGTTCCTTGTTCCTTCCTTGTTGCTTCAGGACTCACAAGAGTAACAGAGGAGTAGACTGTGGTTTCAGAAGAGCTACTCTTGGCTCTCACACTTCACCTCCTGAACTCAGCTGTAATCTGTTTTGTGTTCCAAACTATTCTTAGAGCAGACAGCAATCTGACAAGTAAAACAGAAAAACAGCCTGAGCAACAGGTTTTAGTAACAGGTTACAGCGATCAGCTGTTAAAGCTACTGCAATTAAAACAGTACACATTTATTGTTAATATTGTGGTGTTAAATAACTCAAATCCAGACCATGAAATGGAGTTGTTTTATAAAAGGGGTAGTCCTTAAATCTAATTGCCTGAGCCGTTTGTAAAGCCGTGACATTATTGACAGTAATGCACACCTCTGACTGCTTCACATTCATATCAATGTGTGATTATACAATACAGTATTTTCCCAGATACAATACTTTTGCTAATTAGTCTGCAAACAATTGGTAAAATGTCAAATCGATGAAAATTGACACCTATTTCTATTTAAATCAACGGAATCCAATTCATTCTTTCTAGAGACTTCAAAATACATAAAACACATTTTATAGAGAATAAATATAGTGTTTAATGCTGAAAACAGAACAAATAAATTATATCAGATGTGCCCAAGATGTTGATCGTAATCAACCACTTGATCGCATGGTGCACGTTGGTAGATCGCCTGGAACAATGTACATGTCAATGCTTTACTTTATTTCAGTGAGCTTAATGCCGCTTTCATATTTTTTTGAATGATTTACTTCAACTCAATCGTGTTTCTGTTTTTTTTTTTCTTCTCCTCTTTGATAGGCTGCTGGATCTGGAAACTTTTTTTGTCCCATGGTGGAGCTTAAAGTTCTTCATTTACATTTAGTTATTTAGCAGACGCTTTTATCCAAAGCGACTTACAAGTATCCCAACTTGGTTGGGCTCAGAAC
>JAOUQT010020977.1:0-11790 GCA_025769995.1 Xyliphius kryptos
TGACCAATGAAGAGTGCATTATTTCTGAAAAAATCAAGTGTTCTTGAATTGTTCTCTAATTTTGATCTCCAGTGTAGGAATGTGAGAAGTACTTGTTTTTTCCAAAGACAAGATGGGCAATCAGCATGTCAAATTTCAGGCTTGCAGGTAGCCCAGACCCTAATCCATCCGAGGTGTGTGTTAGATGGACATTGCAAATGAACAATTGTAGGAAAGCAAAATCCATAGTGTGAGTTGTGACTACGGTGTCCACTTTCTTATGTGAATTTATGCATAGGTTTTTTAAGGCCATGGAATTATGGTGCCAAGTTTGAGGACTTGGCACTTGTCCTCGGGAGGACACAGATGTGACACTGAAGGGGTCTTCCGGTCGATGGCGATATGGAATGAACCATCAAACATAGGAAGGTGAGAAGTACATAGTTTTTTCAAGAACATGATTGGGAATCACAGTGCCAAGTTTCAACTTTGTAGGTACTCGGGAAGTGGGAAAATTAGTGATGAGTCAGTCAGTGAGGGCTTTGCCTTTTATAGATATGACATTATACATTCACTGTGGAATCAGCTCCACAAGCTTCTGTAATGTCACAATGTTTATTTCAGTCCAGAGTTGCATTAACTTTTCTCCAAAGATCTTGTATTGATGATGGAGATGTGGACCACTGCACAAAGTATTCTTCAGCTTATCCCAAAGATTCTCAATGGGGTTCAGGTCTGGACTGTGCTGGTCAATCCATGTGTGAGAATGAGGTCTCTTCTCCCTAAACCACTCTCTCACAATGTGAGCTCGATGAATCCTGGCATCGTCATCCTGGAATCCATGGTCATCAGAGAAGATCAGATTCATTGACAGAAGAACCTTGTGGTTCTATATATTTAGGTAGCCGGAACAGACCGAGTGCAGCACCACCAGATCAGAGGCAGATCCAGGTGCTGACCTGTTTTTTTGGCCAGTCGTGTGAATGGTGCTAAAATGGTGCAGATTAGACATCAAAACCAAAAAACAACACTAGTACAAAAAGACCTTAAATAAAAACATCTATCTGTCATTGAATGTTGAAACACATTTTTTTGTTCCCCGTCCAAACCACCCAAAAGCCCCCGACTGCTGCTCTTGTGGATCTGCTATCGGGGACAGAAGGCTGAGTGATATTGATTTTGCAGGATCAAAACACCTAAAATCTATTAAAAGGGGAGTAAAAGCCTGACCTGTGAGGCTTTGAAGTCAGCACACACCCCCCACCCCACACCCACTTTCATGAATCATTAAACTGATTCAATACATGTCATCATCCGGCCTGAATTCAAAGGCAGCGTTTTCATTCCAAAGACGACCAATAAGCATTAATCACTGTCGGTTCCTTTACAATATATACTCTATTTAAACCAGTAAAACATCTGAAACAATATTTCGATTAGAGATGATGTTATTGTCTCGAGGAATGACCCTGTCCAAAGTATATAGAAAGTCTTACAGTGATTTGCAACAACTACATGTAGAGACCCAGGATGAGGTCCATCGATCTGTCCACCACCTGCTAAATGCTGCATAACGTGAGTTCACACAGTTCAGCTGGATTTAGGGCATGTCAGTGTGTCTGTGCTATCATAACGACTGAAAAAACAAGTCCTGCACCCCTCAAAATGCATCAAAGGTATATACCATCGGTCGGCAATAGGCGGCCAGCGGGCCATATGTGTCATGCTTAAGGGCCACTTCTGGCCCACTGGCCGCCTATTGAGGTTGTTTGAACTACAGTTTAATAAACGACAGTGGCTTAGTGGTTAGCACATTCGCCTCTCAGTGCCCGGTTTAAATCCCAATCTGGGTGGTTTGCATGTTCTCCCCGTGTCTGCGTGGGTTTCCTCCGGGTTCTCTGGTTTCCTTCCACATTCAAAAACATGAAGGTAAATTGAAAGTTCTAAATTGCCCTGTATAGTTTGTGTATGAGTGTGTGATTGTGTGAGTGAGTGTGTACACAGTGATGGATTGGCGCCCTGTCCTGGGTGTATATGCCCAGTGCCCGAGATGTTCTCCCCTGGATGGGCATGGGGAAACCCATGAATAAATGGGGAAACCCATTTCCTCATAAAGGAATAAGTGGATAATGAATAAATGAATGAATGAAAGACCTAGCCCACACAAGCCCTGGTATTTAAAAAAAAAACAATCATTTTTCATGTGTTTGGGCCTAGCATCCATTTAAAAAATAGTTTTAAATCACCAAAAACCATGATTTATGAAAACTTTGTTTATGTACTTGTGAAAACGGCGTTTTAGGGCCCTGTTGATTTTGCGTATGAAGAAAATAAACGATACAGGAGATGTGCAAATTGTGTTCATTTGGATCATTATTGCTCGTTTCCTTTTACAAACCAAATTGTTACAATGCATTAAGGGGCACAGGAGAAGGAATTTGTTTTTTATGAGGGATTTTGATTTGGTCAGTCCACAAATTTCATCCACCTCAGCCCTCTTGAACATCTTGTTCCCTGTGCATCTGCTTTGTCATTTGAAGAGTCCCTCTCATTTTCCATTTTCATAATCACCCCCCATCCCACCATTTTACAGCTCTGTTTTCATGACTTCAGATTTTACCGGTTTCTGCATTACTTGCTTTTCTCTGCAAAAATTACAGTGTGATCACGTCACATGGACATATCTCATTGTACCAATTAAGTTTCACTTAAGAAGTAAAAGTGAAGTTAACACATTACATTTAGCTCCAACATGGACCAAAACATTTGCAGATCCAGCAGCCCAACAAAGTAAAAGAACAGAAATACAATCAAGTTGAAGAAGTAAATCATCAAAATAGGCCAGAAATGTACCTGAACACACCTCATTTCAACATGGCCAAACCCATCATGGGAGATATATTTACGAGCAAAAAGTGAGCCCAACAGTAATCTACTGGGTCTTTACAATTAAACAGCGGTAGACCTGTTGAGGAGAATCTTCTTCAGAATCTGATCCGAAATCAGATTGACGCTGTAATATAATTACCTGGAGGAACGTAACTGCCAATGATCTTCATCCTCAAAACTTGCACGTCAATCTGACTCAGGCCTCTGAGTGAAGGATGGCATTTCAATAATGTAAACCATTAGCAATGGTGTAAAACGATAATCTCTTTGAGAGGGAGGTAATGATATAAGCGTCCAGATCATCTTCCACTTTTTTTAAAGAAGCCAAATGTAATAATGAAGAAAAACTGAGCTGAGTTCCAGACAGACGCCACGCGGAAATTCAGCATTCAGCTTTTAATACACACTGCAAAAGATGCGCGCACAGCCATCTGCCTACTGTCTGTATTTTTGCCTCATCAAAGAAAATATAAAGGAAATGAGGGGCAAGGAATGTAAAGCTAATGAAGCAGCGACCGAAACCTGAAGCACTGAGCGAGTGTACAGCATTTATTTCAAATGACAGCTCTCAGGTTGATTTTATCCACCATGTGACATTTACAACACATCTCTGCAGAAAAGTCCTACTTGTCATGTTTCAGCACCTCGATTGTCGGCCTTGAACACCTGATGAAGGACAAAACTAAATATCTGACCTTTAACTGTTTATCTTCCGGCTGTTCCTGTTACAAGATCTAAGCACAGGATCCCCTTCGTGACCCTCCTATTTAAATGCACCTGGGATTGGTACTATTAGTGTGCGGATGCATTAAGGCCTTATAGCTAGGACCGTGTAGCCTCACCAATCTACCCATCAGCATGTCTTTAGATGGTTAACTAGAGAAAAGGGAAAACCCACACGGAAACAGGGAGGAGATGCAAATTCAGGTTTGGAACGCAACTCATCTAATCATCATTTCAAACCGGAGACCTTCAGGGTACAAGGCTGTTCCTTAACCACAAGCCTTCGATTGCCCCAATTCACCTTATATCCATATTTTTGGTGGAAAACTAAAAATCTGACTACCTTTCCAATAGCATGCCTTTGGATGAGAAACTGGAGACCATGAGGAAATTCAGGTTAGAAACACTTGGGCATACTGCGGCTGGCAAAAAGAGGCAAATTTATAATTCGTGAACTGGACGAACCCTGTCTCAAACTTTCCACTGTGAACCAACGTCCCAATATGTTACCCAGACCCTCTAGTTTACCATAATAACAATGTTAACATTACCATGCTAATGCCAATCACACGTGGACAGCACAGAAATGCTAAAAATGGCTGGCTCTCCAAACGTAAAATTATTGTGGAGTACAGTCTGACCAATGATCTCAGGTTAACAGACAGTGTAATGGGCTTGTAATTGCTCTTTGACAGCAGTAAAATGAGATTATTTGTATGACAATCTTCAGTAAAATGCCATCATGGTGACAGGTTAAGTCATTACCAGTTGTGGGCGAGTGACTGTAGACAGAATCGGTGTGGAGGTGGAGGAGCTGGAGTGACAGAACAGTGAGTGTACTTGAGATGATGAAATCGACTGGGCAGTGGAGGAATAAAAGCTCTGAAGTGCTCGAGCTGATGACTCTTATTGCAGGCTGATGGCTCTCTTGGACCGAGTGCTTGGTGCAGTATGGACTGTTGCACTCATATTACATCTTGTATCCACAGACAAGCCAAAAAAGGTAAAGCGGCAAGAGCTGACACAAATCCATCCGTTTTCTCCGTTTCATGCACCACGGGATAAACACGAGCGCAGAATGAGGGCTGTCATTGCTCATGCTCGACTCGGTTCCTCCAAACTCTCTCACTCTGCTTTACACTTTAAACTGATTGGCACATCCTTCTGTACAGCATGAAACTTCTCTACGGAAGGGAGTTTAACACTGGGAACTGGTCAACACCCGAGACAGCACGCCAATGCATCAATGGGCAAACACTCACTCACTCACAGACATAGACACTATACAGTTTAGCGGGAATTTAAAGCAGACATTTCGCTTTGAATTCAGGTTTTTGGACTGTGGAAGGAAACTTGATTACCTGGAGAAAACCCACAAAGAAAACTTAGAATCTTCACCCAAATTGGGAGTCGAATCTGGATCCACAGTACTGAGAGGTGGCTGTGCTAACCGCTACACCATCATACATTTGGAACTGTCCAAACATCCATCCATTATCTTCCCCTTAATCTTAGACTAGGGTTGCAGGGTGGTTCCCCATGTGCATGTAGGGAAGAATGTTTCCAAAACTGGTAAAATACACCCAGGACAAGACGCCAATCAATCACTGGACACAGACTCACACACACAGACACATGTACACACGATATAGGGCAAGTTACAGCAGCCAATTCACTATATATTACTTTTTGGACAGTGGTCGGAAACCAGTGAATTTGAAGAACCTGTAAAGAACCCATGTAAACAAGGGGAGAAAATGGAAACTCCATCCAGATTGGGTGTCGAACCTGTCTCCCCAGAGCTGAGAGGTGGACGAGCTATAACACCACCACCTGTTTGAAACTAGTTCTGTCCAAAAATCCATCCATCCATTACCTTTCACTTAATCCTATTCTAGGGTCACAGGGGGGGGGGGGGTCCCCATCCAGGGGAGAACGTTTTTGGGTGCTGGGCAGATACACCCAGAACAGGGCGCCAATCCATCACTGAACTCAATCACACAGACAAACAAACACTATATAAGAGTGGACGCTCAGTGGAGAGAGTGGTAGCTCAGTGGTTATGGCATTGGACTGTCAATCCGAAGTGTGGGTTCAAATCCCAGGTCCACTGAAGTTACCAATGTGGGTCCTTGAGCAAGACTCATAACCCTAATTGATCTAGGGTGCTCACAGCCCTGTGTTCTGATCCCAACCAAGTTGAAATGCTTGGGTAGAAGCGTCAACTAAATAACTAAATATACATGTAAATGTATATGGGGCAAGGTAGAGCAACCAATTCACTATATCCCTGTTTTTGGAATGTGGGTGTGTGCATCCATCACCAACTCATTCCTCCATCACATCAGTGTCATGGTAGAGACTGGAGATTCATCCAGCACCCAAATACTTACAAAATCATTGTCATCTGTCATCTGACTGGGCCTCAGTGGGGCTTAATGCCACACTGCTTTGTTCTACCCACACTGACCCCCGGCTGTGGAGTTTTATGAAGATGATCCACTCCCTGCAGCACTCTCTGTAAGGGACTGATTGCATGCCTGTCTGTTATGATCTCCGCAGACACGGGGCCAAAAGCCACAGATCAGGCTGATGTACCAATACTTTTGTCCTTACAGCGTATGTATAAAACAGCAAAAGAGTCAAATGTAATCCATGGTGATCCATTCTCCATCACGACTTACAGCAGGCTGTGCTCAGTATCAGTAAGGTGCATTTCCCCGCTGCACAGATATCGATCAGCGTTCAGAAAATCCATAACCAGCATCTCAGCCCATTCGAGTTATGCTTTCAGGTCAGTACACAAATATCTTCCAGCAGCACCTGAACCACTACAGAACTTATCCCCAGCATTAGCTAAGATCTCCAGAGCCAGCGATTGGCGGGTGACTCCCAGCCCGACTGTCAGCGCCTCTGGTTAGCGGATATATAATGAATGTATGAGCTGCGGACATCTTCAAGTCCTGCCGTCTAAAACCTGATGAATGTTCCATGAATGTTCCAAGAGCCTGGATCATTGTGTCGCCAATCACCTTGCACATTCACGAGCCCTGTCTCTACAATGAGAGACGACAACACCATCCATCTCCACCCAGCATGACCACATTACACTATCATTACAGGATGTGGGCTCTTCCGTGCCTGTCTGCCGCTTTTCTGTTACGGGGTAATGACCATGAAAAAGCTTCCTCATGCAAAATGATCCCCGGTGCTGACAAAGACTCGACAGAGACTCGACCGCCGTTCAAGTGGCAGCGATGAAACGAAACCCTGAAATCCAGCAAGTGCTTCCAACCTTTCAATGGACCGTGACACAAACCAAGGAGATTTTGATGGACTGCTGTGTGGGAAGCACCACCGAGGGATGGGGGCTACAATGGGGAATATATTGGGAAAAACTGAGTATCATAACGATCATGTGACCAGGAGTAAACCATACTCCCGTGTAGGTTGTAGCAGGTGATAAACAGAACGCAAGTCCATGTCACCTTGAAACCATCTAATATATAAACCACAAACTGTTTCTGAACTCAGACAGACCTGCCATACACCACGCACACATCCTGGTACCCGGGAAGATTTAGGCAAGTTTCAACAGCTCACTGCGTTTAGTTACAACCTCATTAATTTTCCTCTTATATTATCCTGACTATTAAGGGCCCTTCTTATATTATCACAATATTAAGGGCCAATTTACCTAGAATCCATGTTTTTGGACTGTGGACGGAAACCGGAGAACCACAAACCCGTGGAGAAGACCAGGATTTGGACCTGGATCCCCGGCACCAAGAGGCGCACGTGCTCACCATTTCTTTTTCTGTCGATGTTAATTCCAATCTTAAGCGCTCGTCACATTTCCAGCTGTGATTAAACGAAAAGGCTGTAGCATATCTTAATTGTACACATGGTGAGAGCATGAGAACGACAACATTTACTCTGGAATCAAATGGCGCCACTTCTGAGTCATGTTGGAATGACAAGAGCCTGCATCTCCATGTCGCCGCCAACCCCCAGGGGAACAGCTGAGGTTAGCAAAACAGCAGGTAATCCACCGCCACCTACTTAAGACCCAAACGGGGGATGCTTGTGCAAGTAATCTGCCTTCCCCACCAATTTAAGCACATTTTAATCCATTCAAAGGCCTCAGAAGCTGGTTGAAATGACCGTGTACAGAAATCAGAATGGATTCGGCGCAGCAGTTTTGGCTGGGAAGAGGCAGCCTATGGGCATGGTGCAAGTATGTGGGCCATGTGGTTGGAAACATACTTACAGACTTACCATTCTGAAAAAAAAACTAGGATACAGTCCAGTACTGATGATTAGTGGAGAAAATTAGAACTACGACCAGTGGTGACTGGTATACTGTGCTGAATAGAGTTTAATATAAAGGTGTAACGGAAAGAAAGTCGTTTAGGGATTTTATAAAAAGGGTGTTATTCTGATCTAATCTAAGCCACTGATTGGCTGAACACTGTGCACAAGGTATAAAAGAATAAGGGTAGGTGACCACATGAGTCGGGGTGTCTATACTTCTGCTATTTAATTTAAATGAAAACACAAACCTGAGTCTGTGACTGACTCGGTAAACAGAAGTTCATCTGGAAGAGTTTGTCAGAGAAGATATTAAACACCAAACCCGACTTACCTCCAAGTTAACCAACCACCCAATCCGCATATTTTGAATGTTTGAATTTCTCATTTAAACCACAACCCCCTAAACTTCCATCAAACAATTGGACACGCCCCCTTTTTGTTCCATTGTCTATTTCCTCCACTTACCATATAGATGCCATCTGTATTCCTGTTTTTGTTAGTTTCCTGTTGGTTCTCTGTTCTCAGGAGCATCACAGAACAGGTATACTTTGGGTGGTGGATTACTTTTAGTGCAGCAGTGCGGCTGTAGTTTCATTTAAACTCCTCAGTCACACTACTGGGATAAGAATAATGCCCCGAACAAATAATACCTGCTCTGTGGTGGTACTATTGGTGTCCTGACCAGTAACAGAGTACACAGTATGTACTACAGTCCACAAACAGATGAACAGTCTGTAGCTGTGGAACCACAAAGAATTCCATCTTTACAGTAAGCGATACTGACCACAAGGACAGTGAGAAGAACAAAAGGGGGGTGGTTCCCAACGTTTGACTGGAACTGTTTATGGCACGTACAGAGGAACCTCTAAAAATGGAATAACAATCAATTACAAGAGAGGTGGAACTGGACACAAAGAGCAGACAGGAGAAAACTGAGATAAAGCACTTACTTGTAACAGTATAGCCTGTGGTGCCCAGCAGAACAAAAACAAGATGGAGAACAAGATGAGAAAAGGAAAAAAAAACTGAATAAAATGAAACATGACAACTAAAACAGAAGGAATGGTGGCAGGGTGAGTCCTACTGGCCATAAAAGGTTCGTTTGTTTAGCACTTCGAACATTTCCACCTGGTTAATTCATCGCGAGAGGAAACTGAACCATTACATGGCGTCTGAGCTGTGTTCGGATTCGCCTACTAAACACTATCTAGTTTTAATTACTAAGTACTGCGGTTAATGCTGAACTATATTTACATTTACATCTGTGAATGTTCAATTTGACATACTATCTATTCTCGCCCACTAGATTGACACCTACGATGACGCCAATGACCTCCACTGTACCTCACCTTAAAAAACCTAGTTAAATACACTAAGGTACTTTCATTCCACTCAGTTAACCACACCTCAAAAGGCAGGTCTCCTTATTATCCATTAAACACTCCTTGGGTGCATCCCGCCCTCACACTGCCATCTGCTCCAGCTGTATCCAAGAGGTACACCCCGACCCGCCTCCCCATCCATCACCACAAACATCAACTAACCAGACAAAGGAGAACTAGAAAACAACAGACAGCTTCACAAAGACTGGAGTGTACCAACACTGGCTGATGTGTGGACATCAGGGGATGCGCTTACTCCTATGAGTCTCCTATGATAATACCCGCAGAAGGAGCTGTGTCTTATCTCGTGGCAGCACAACACCCACATGTAACCGGTGGGTCTGCCACTCGGAACTGCACTGTACAAACAGCGGGCTTAAATGACAAACCTGAAATACTGCTGATCCACTCAAGTCTGATTGCTAATTGCTGGCAGGTGTATCTAATGAGTTCTACCTAGCGGTTGCCGCGGTGATCACAGGGAGATGCACTATCAAATTATGAAATTATCGTGGAAAACATGGAGCATCAGATTTTTCTGTGTTGTTGCCTGATCCAGCGAATTTGGGAAAAGAGAACATACCAAAAGCAAACTTAATTGCTAAGAATTAGCACATGGGTTTAGAGTGAAGAGGAGGAGCCAGAGCGCTTAGTATGTCATCTTGATAGCAATTGGCAGACGATTTTAGAGTGAGGGGGATGAAGCGAGGTGCTTGGCATGTCATCTCAATAGTGATTGACATGCGGGTGTAGAGTGAGGGAAATGAGGGAGAAGTGCTTGGCGTGTCAACGCGATAGCGATTGGTACTCAGGTACAGTGGAGGGGACGACAAAATGCGCTTGGCGTGTCATCTCGATAATGATTGGCACGTGGGTGTGGAGTGAGGGGGAAGAGGCAGGGCGTTTGGCGTGTCAATACAATAGCAATTAGAGCACAGATATCATGGAGGGGATGACGCATTGTGCTTGTCCTGTCATCTCAATAGCGATTGGCACATGATTTTAGAGTGAGGGGGAATGAAGCAGGGTGCTTGGAGTGTCATCTCGATAGCAAGTGGTGCACAGGTACAGTGGAGAGGATGAGGCAGGGTGCTTGGTGTGTCAATCCAATAGCAATTGGATCACGGTTAACATGGAGGGGATGACGCGTGGTGCTTGTCCTGTCATCTCAATAACGATTGGCACATGGGCGTAGACCGAAGAGGATGACGCGGGGCGACTCTACTTCACCCCTTCTTAACCACTCCCTGGCGCACGATGGCCAGTGCCACCATCACTACCTTCTAACTGCGCCTGATATTTAACAGCATCCACAAACGGCTGAAACGATTGCTGCCAAGAAGCACATAAAGCTGATGCTCAAAGACGCCGTGGAGTGGAAATGTCAGAGGAGCAGCTTAAACAGCAGCGTGAATGAGTGAGTGACAGCCATCTAGACACCCTCTTGTGTCTCAGACTTTTGGGTCAGCTGTGTAAGCTGTGACATCTACACCTCACTATTCTGCATCAGTGTTAAGTTTGAAAGTTTGAGGACGCTGTAAGTCCAGCCAATTTGACTAAGATAAGCACAAATCAAAACAACTAAGCACTGGACCAACGTGACCGCAGCTCGAAACACAGATGCTGGTTAAGCCTCATGCTGAACCCAAAATGGCCCAGGGGACTGACCTAATTAATCAGAGAGAGAAATGAGAGCAGGAGAAGGGGAGTGAAAGGAGAGCACTACAAAAGCACAGCATGGCCAAGCACAGATGGAAGCGTGATTTACCAAACAGAGCAGGAATAGCGTCACCCTGCTGGTGACTAATGTGCGGTTTAACTGTAATAACAAACTCCAGCGCCACAATAATCATCCAGCTGGGCTCCAGTGTACCAAATACAAATATACTCTCAGCTCGTGTCCCTATATTTTGTTTCTGTTTGGAAATGCGCCGCTGTGTTGTCTTCTCGTCTTTAGTGATTTCATTACACAGCACTCCTCGGATGAATTAACGAAATCATATCAATGCAGTCTTTTATTAAAAGTGCAGCGCGGTAATTACGTGCATTTTTTTTTTTTACAAAGTCACTTAATCCCTACTAGTTTGCGGGGAAAGAGAATTATCAAAGACAGACGCTGCTTCTCGTCTTTCCACGCTCCCTCTCTAAACTTTAATCTGCTTCTCTGCAGACTGAGCAAGAAATCTCCTGTTATTACATTTAGTAATTATCCTATTGGCTGGAAAAATGAATATTAAAATGCTGCTTACAAAGTATAGAAAGTAGTGCTTTAACAAAAGAACCGGCTGAGAACAGAATAGGATTAAAGTAATAAAACAATCTGAAAGTAAAACTTTAAATCTGAACTTTTTCTTCTTTCGGCATTTTACCCTTTATTATTCAGGGCTGCCACAGCTATGAACTCTGGTGTTTTACACCGGATGCCCTTTCTGACACGCCCATCACCCTATAACAGGCTTGGGACGTACAGACTATGAGGTCAATTTGGAGCAGCCGATTCATC
>JAOUQT010021003.1:0-11790 GCA_025769995.1 Xyliphius kryptos
ACAAAGTGCAAACTGTAAATAAAAACGGAATGCAAATAACTGAGCTCCTCCACAATAGAACATAGACAACATACAAAAGTTAGACATTTTGAAATTTCAGGCCAAATATTGAGTTAAAGGTATAAAAAATTGCAAATCATTAGGTCAATTGGCAAGAGGTCATTAACATGACTGGGTATAAACAAAGCATCTTGGCATAGCAGCGGCTCTTAGAAGTAAAGATGGGCGGAGGATCACCAATTCCCCCAATTCTGGGGATGTATCACAGTGGTAAACATGGCCTTATCCCAATTTTTTTTATATGTGTTGTCACTCACTCAATATATATATTTATATATACAGTGGGGCCAAAAAATATTTAGTCAGCCACTGATGAAAAAGAGAAAGATAAGCGAGACGTCTTTAATTTTCCTCATAGGACTCACTTCAACTATAAGAGACAAAATGAGGAAAAAAGAGAAAAACACATTGTAAGAAAATTATAAAGAATTTATTTGTAAATGATGGCAGAAAATACTTTTTAACAAACTTTGTTACAGAAGTCAAATGTTTTCTGTAAGTGCTCACCAGGTTTGCACACACTATAGCTGGTAATTTGGCCCACTCCTCCATGCAGATCTCCTCTAGGGCAGTGACGTTTTGGAGGATCTGGGCATCTCTCCTGGGAAACACGGTTTTTCATCTCCCCCCACAAATGTTCTATGGGGTTGATGTCTGGAGACAGGCTAGTCTACTCCAGGACTTTGAAATGCTTTTTATGGAACCACTCCTTGGGTTGCCGAGCAGTGTGTTTAGGATCATTATCGTGCTGAAAGACGCAGCCACGTTCAATGCTCTCACTGATCGAAAGAGGCTTAAGCTTAAACTATAAAAAAGCATGGCCCATTAATTTTTCCTTAAAACGGGTCAGTCGTCTTGTCCCATTCGTAGACAAACAGCTCCAAAGCATGATGTTTCAACCCCAATGCGTCACAGTAGGTATGGTGTTCTTCGGATGCAATTCTTTTACCAAGCACGTCAAGTTAAGTTTTTACCAAAAAGTTCTATTTTGGTTTCATCTGACCATATGATATTCTCCTAATCCTCTTCTGGATCATCCATATGCTCTCTAGGAAACTACAGATGGACATGTTACAGGGGCACACACCTGGCACTGCAAGGCACCTGCAATATTTGATTTTCACTCAGCATAATATGTTACTGATGGTAGCCTTTTTACTTTAATACCAGGTCCGCAGGTCAATTATCAGGTCTCTCTGAATTTTTGCTCACCAATCTCATGATCATTTTGACCCAACAGGATAAGATTGTGTAATAGGAGCCCCAGATCAAGGGAGATTATATATGGTCTTGTATGTCTTTCATTTTCCTACAAATGCTCCCACAGTTGATTTATTCATGGCAACCTGCTTGCCTATTGTAGATTCACTCTTCCCAGCCTGGTGTTGGTCTATAATTTACTTCCTGGTGTCCTTCGACAGGTGTTTTTTATATAGATAACAAGGTCATACAGGTGCTATTAATACGAATGGGTGGAGGATAGAAGAGCTTCTTAAAAAAGAAGTTAAAGATCTGTGAGAGCCAGAAATCCTGCTTGTTTTGGGTGACTAAATACTTACTTTCCACCATAATTAGTGACCTGTTTCTATGTGGAATGTGTGTGAACTGGGTCTGTACATTGTTAAGGTGGTTATGTGTATAATGTCAGTGTTAATGTACTTGGCTACAGTGTACTGTGGATCTTTATTCCACACTTATTGTGAGTGTACATAGATTTAATAATGACATATATTTTACCCCTAAGTTTATAATATAGACCAAATATTTCCAAATAGAATCAAAATCTTTTTTAAAATCAATAAAAGGTGCAAATATTTTGTTTTCTTCTGATATACATGTAAGTCGATGAGGGTGTGTAGGATGTCATAATTATGATCACTGATGAGTTATTGGGTATAAATCCAATCTGACTCTCTCTCTCTCTCTCTCTATATGTATATATATATATATATCTTGCAGTTTGAGAGACCTGATTAAGGAAATCACCCACTGGCCTCTTTCTCAAGGAGAGAAGCTGACGCTTAAGGAGACTTGAAAAATTGACTATTGCAAAAAAAAGCTTGTCTTCGAATAAATATATCCCACCAAGTCCCAAATTGGCTCCCCAGTCTACACATACATGCAGGCACACGAATCCTTTTGGTTACATTTATTTGCAAAGTAAACTGAGGACACAGAACTTTTTTACAAAAATGATGCCCGTCTTGATTGAGAGATAAATAGGAGAACATTTTTACAAAAAAAGCTAATTTCAGCCTCGCTGTTAGAATTGTGCAGGTTTATAACCTGAACCTGACAGAGTACTCAAATAAGTTTCACAGTAAAACAATGACCTAAAAACCATGTATTCTTTAGAGAGACGAAATGCCATTTTTTCTTTCTCAACTTCCACCATTTGGTCCTCTCCTCTGCCCTAAACCTCTTCCTAACTACCAGAGTCATCCTGCACACCACCATCTGATGCTGTCTAGCTCTTCCCTGCCGCTACCTTAGCTGAACATATGTGATAGATATGAAATGACTCTTTCAATCTCTTGTCATCTTTTGCAGCCCAAGAGTGTCCAACCCAATTTAATTAAATGCCTTTCTTGTATGTTGTTTTCTTGAACTAAGTGAGTGTAGTATCAGTTAGTATGACATGAGGACCACTACATAAAGTGAGAGAAATAGCAAGAATTAATTGAAATAAGCATTTTGAACTGCAGCATTGCGCTCTCGTGATATTGAAATGTAGCTACTACAACAAATCATGAAATTTATGATAAATGTTAAATAAAATTTATGATAAATGTTAAATGATAACAAATGGCAGTGGTACAGGGTGTGAAATTTTGTGAAATCTGTCTCAAACAGCATTTGACTAAAGTTAATGGTTTGTTGCATTGAACTTCTTCTTTGGGTACAATTTCTTCAAAATTTAATAATTAGGAAGGTATTTTGTATTTTAAACCAACAAGTTCATAATTATAAGCAAATGTGTTCGAGCTATTGCAGAAACTTAATGTCATTTGTTGCACAAAGTAGAACACCCATCCAATGAAAAAGCTTTATTCACAGGGTTGCCAGCTCTGAGTAATTAAAAAACGGGACATCAGTGT
Source organism: Xyliphius kryptos (assembly GCA_025769995.1). Taxonomy (NCBI): domain Eukaryota; kingdom Metazoa; phylum Chordata; class Actinopteri; order Siluriformes; family Aspredinidae; genus Xyliphius; species Xyliphius kryptos. Next base: position 3,159 of record JAOUQT010021003.1, read on the forward strand.
TCGCTTTTTATAAGGGGGTGCTAACGGTGTTCGCTTCTTTAATAGGGGACACTTGGGAACCCTACGTATGCATGTATATCCGTCTATTAAAAACAAAAAAGAAAATATAAAAATATTATATACCATATGGCTGTTTAATTTTAAAAATATAATATTAAATATTAAAAAAACTCCCCCTCTACCTGCACCACTGTCAGGTAATGATATCTAACTCTTTGGGCATAACAGCCCCTGTTTAAGTTGAAAGCTTGTCAGACTAAGCAGCATTTTTTTTCTTCTTCATTTGTTTGGAAGCTTCTCTGATCAAGTCAGAGAGTCAAGACAATTGTAACTCATAAAACAAAGCATTTGTGCATTTTGTTACTTCAGATAATAATTGTTTCTGCTTCTTGTTCTTCTTTGTAATCAAGGCTACCACTAGAGGACAACATTCACCATGCTTTTAGTGCTTCTACTACATTTTTATCCAGTTAGTACAATATATTAAATGAGAAATTTTTTTTTTTTAAATATGTTTAGCCAAAGACAATTGTTTAATGTGCATTTAGTTTGGTAAACCAATGTTGGCCATATAAATTAACTAGAGATTTACTGTTTTGGATTGATTTTTTGTCAAATATAAACTAGAAATGTCTAGATTTGTCACCATTTTGTCTAATATAACTAATAATTATTAAACAATTTACAGATTTAAATCAGTAATCAATTTTGACATAAAAGACATGACTATATCGGTAAATGTCCCCTTTCATCGGGATGAATTATCGACTGCGTAAATCTAAAGTTAGGGATCAGAGTTGGCTGAGGTTTCCTCTGTCGCAGGAAGACTGATTGAAGTATCAAGATAAAATAACAAAGATGTGTTCAAAGACACATGCACATTAACCAAAAAGCTGTTTAAAAATCTTCCTAGGAAAGCTGATTGCAGCTCTCCTAATTAGCTCCAGGTGAGGCTGGTCAGAGTGCCTGCATGAGAACTCAGTAAATAATTTCCTGCAGTGTGTGCAGAGCACGTGAAACACACATTAATTCAATTGTACATGCAGTCCATGCATCTGATCACTACAGATCTACAATTAGCAATCTAATTTAAATTCTAATGTTAGGAATCATTTCAGATTTTATAAGTAAAAAAAACTGTACAAATGTTTGGCCCCTGTAAGGCCTTCATAGGAACTAATAATTACATTGGCAGCATGACCAATCTTAGTACTCACCTAGTGGAACAACACATTGAGTTTCATCTAGGCCCCGGTGAAGCAATGGCTGCTAGTAATGGGTTTGCTAGCACAAGCTACATAAATATTAAACATTTTTAATTTGTGCCATTAGTGACATAGTAATTTTTCTGTTGGTTTCAGTGCCTTCATCAGATGTCAAATAATAAATATATAAATAATTATTTATTCATTTATTGATTTTCTATACCCACTTTATCCTAGTTCAGGGTCACAGGAAAGCTGGTGCCCTCCCGCTGTGGCAGGAACAACCATAGACAGGGTGCCAATCCATCATAGGGGGCACACAAACATCACACACACATTCAAGGGACACTAAATCGACCTTTTTTGCGTGTCTTTAGAATGCATGAGGAAACCAGAGTACCCTGGAGAAAATGGGAAAAACATGCAAACTGCACACAGAAATTTCCAGAGTCACCCCACCCAGGATCTTCTTACTGTGAGGCCAAAGCACTATACACTGCGCCACCATGCAGCACAAAAATAAATAGTGTTAAGTTTTTTTCTCTGTTTAATGTTTACTTTTAACTAAGTAACTACCACAGTGTTATGAAAGCAAAGCTACTATAATTGAATATTTGATTATTTCACTTTATCATGTCTACATCAAACTAGAAAGTAAAGTTCCTGCAGAAACCGCGATGTGTGTTGCCCCGGTGCATCCATGGTTATAAATGCAGTCTTTAAGCCCCTGTGACAGTAATGTTAAATGCAGTTATATTTATGTCAGTATCTCAAATGATGTGACATTTTTATTTAATATAAGAAGAAGAAGATAAATATTTGTTTTACATATTTTTATTTATGAAATTTGTAGCCATAGCAGTTTTGCCCTATCCTCCTCCTCCCCCCCACATGTGCACGCACCTTGTCTTTCTGTGTATGAGAAAAGGTCGTTGCTGGCTTCCTTGCTAAATATCTCAAAAGCCACAGTAGGTAGAAAGATAAAAATTTAGTATATTTACAATTGACAAGTATGTCAACTGATTTATAATTAAATGTTGTCTTTGAATGAACGTTTAAAATACGATTTCGTATTTTACTCGGAAAATATGTCATATATCACTTAACCGAGACATTTGTGTTAGAGAGAAGACCTAGCCCTTAGTTATCATATAAAATATGTGTGTATTGACCAAGAAATAGCAGAGATGTGGCAGTTTATAAAAAAGGTAAAATCAAAGATCTTAGTATTGGTTTTGTGAAAATTTAACATAGAGTTCTATGGGAATATCTCAGGAGGTGGGTCTGATTAAATGATCATAAATCAATAAGGAATGTGTCAATAAATTAGATATTTATACAGATTACAGGGGAGACCCGTCTCTACCATTTAAAGTTTTTAGGTAATAAAATATGAATGTTATGAGACAGAGTTTTTAAAAGTTTAGATTAATTAAACAGGCCTCCTTCGTAGAGTAAAGCTAGAGTGCTTTGATCTTGTATATCACAGGGTGTGAATTTTCAAGCGTGCTAGAGAGTGAACAGAGGGTGTAATTTGACAAGACGGGTCAGACTGGCACTAGGTCTGATCATGGAATCAGTTATGGAAGTTTGAAAATCTCTGCAATGTTGAGTCAATGGGAAAATTTTGGCACTAAAACGGGCACAGTGGGCACCCAGTTAGAGATATCTGTTAACTGTATACAAGCACACTTCTCCTAAACGTTCCCGGTCGTTTTGATATGTGACCCATGCGAACCCTCATTAACAGCAGGAAACAAGTGGGTGGTATAATAATAATAATAATAATAAGGAAACTTGTAATAAGAATGAGGAAAAACAAAGGAGGCATTTATAAGAATACAACTCAAACAATGTAAATTGAGACATGTTTCTAAAACACGTGTCATGAAAGTCATGAATGTCTGGCGCCTTCAGTGATTCCGAAAAAGAGGCAAAAGGCAGCACAGTGAGTAATGAACTTCCCGCTTACAGACTTCCTTTTATTATGTCCCTAACATTTTACTAATAGTGGAAAACAGGGTCTAGCTCTACAGGTGTGTTTATAGAGCTTGACCTAGGTGTGACCGTTTAATTGTGATTGGCACTGTGGCATCAAGTCACATGACGCTGCCTTCTTCTGCTGCTGCCTCTGGCAGAGCGCCAGCCAGACATTCCCTGATGGCCAGCAAATGCACATATTATTTGTTTTTAATATTTTTGAGTTTATAATAAAGTCTGATTATCACACTTGATTATCACACTTGGTCTGATTGGTGATGAGGTGAATGGACTACAAACGTTCTGGTAACATTAAAGTGATAAGACTTTCAAATAATAAAATAAAGTATACTGAACGGGCTGGTTTAAATTCTAAAGCCCGATTTCACAGTTAGCTTATTTGGAGATTATAAAATTCTTTTAAATCAAGAAGCATCACTTGAGCAGTATCCAATATCCAAAGATCCAAATAATTGGTTGCTGTGTTGTCACGAGGGAAGACCTTTTCAAAACTGTAAAGGAGTCATGCCTATCAACAGGACACTTTAAATGAAGCTAGCAAATAACTTGTAACAATAAATATTCACAAGGCCTTGTATGGTTATAATTGATTACCTTTTGAAGTTTCTTCTGCACCTGTTCCAGAGGACCTTGGATAATTTCTGCAAAGCTCATACTTTCTTGTCATGCTTCACATTATGGAGTAGGAGTGGTGTTGTCACTAAAGAGGATGGCACTGAAATACCATTGGGGTTCATGCCCTACACACTGACGTCAACTGAAAGACAATATTCTCAGTTAGATAAGGAAGGTATGGATGAGTCTTTACTATCTATGTCCTTTTCCAGGAAAAATGTTACTGGTGGACGCACATTCAGAATGGATAGATGTGTATGTAATTCGTTTACTTCATTCAAAAGCCACTATTAACAAACTCAGACAGAGTTTCAGTGCAGATGGCCTTCTGAAATGCCTGGTCACAGACATTTGACATTTGCTCCTTTTCACACTTTGATGAATGGACTAGCTGATAGAACTCTGCAAACCTTGAATGAGGGGTTGAAGGAATAGCTGGAGGGACAATTAATACAAGACTGGCAAGTTTCATTTGTTTAATTACAGAATTACTGTAAACACCACAACAGGCCATTCGCCAGCTGAATTGTTATTGTCACTAAAGTTGTGCATTGCTAGTACCAGATCTAAAGGCAAAAGTGCAGTATAAATAATGGAAACAAAAGCAAACAAACAACATAGTAAATAAAATGCAAACATTCCATCCAGGAACGAGGTGATGGTTCGAAATGATGGTCATATAATTTCCTGCCACTGAGCATAATTTCATGGCCCTGTGTCTTATACAGCTGTTACAGTAAATGGACAAATCTGACATAGATATGTTATTCATATGAGAGCAACACCAACACATGGAACATACAAACATACCTCCCTGGAGGAGGACATAAATGTACCTGAGTATTGTGTCATGGAACATCCAACTCCCTCGACATTGTGGGAAAATCCTACACCAGTCACAAATGACACTGTAATTGCAGAGACTATGATATGGAGGACTTTCTAGCAGTCGTCCACAAAAGGACATTATCCTCAGCACCAGTGGCTATTCTAATGACAGGAACATGGTGAAAGTCACATATCAATACATAAGTTAATGAAAGTTTAGCATTTCCAATTTACCTAGCGTGCATGTCTTTGGACTGTGAGAGGAAACCAGAGCACCTAGAGAAAACCCACACGAACAAGTGGAGAACATGCAAACTCCACACAGAAATTTCCAGGTCGCCCCATCCGGGGATCAACCCCAGTTCCTCTTCTGTGAGGCCACAACACTATCCACTGCGCCACCGTGTCACCCCAAAAAGAAATTAAGCAAGACATTCAGACACTGAGGCATGCCTGAGACATTTCACAGCACACTTGAAAGACTGTGAAATAAATAAAATGAAAATAGTGAGTGAGTTAGGTATTGAAAATGTAGGGCATTACATTAAAAATAGTTTTTCTATTAAGTAAATTGTGTAATTATTGTATTCATTGTGTTACTGGTCATGATGCTGAAATAATTATACACTATATTTCCTAAAGTATTTGCTCACCAATTCAAATGATCCGTATCAGGTGCTCCACTCACTTCCATGGCCACAGGTGTATGAATGCTTTAGCATACCAAGACATTTTGGTACACGCACATATACTTACTTTACAGGTACATGTATGTCTCCAGCCACTGCCAAACAATTGCTAATATTTGGTAAAATGTCTCACTTTCAACATCTGATTTGTCTTCTATTTTTGTTGTGGGTTAATGAGATTTGTAAATCATTACTTTTTTTACTTTTTACACATGATGGATTTTGAAATTGGATTTGCATGTAGTATTCAAAAATACAACATAGGACAGTAATGAGAAACGAATGCTTCAGTGTATTATTTATTATTTATCGGATACCACATATTTGCATGTTGGTTTGTCTACTCATATATTTGCATTGCATGACTATGACATTGACGAAGTTCCCAGAAGAGCACTCTTCTTAGCGACTAAAGGTTGGGCTACACCGCTAATAGTATAATTCCAATAATAATTATGCTAACAGAAGTAAAAATAACAACTGTCAGGTGGCAGGTGAATCCGTGTTGAGTGATGTTGCTTAGCAACCAGAGCAAACTTTTGTGTGTAGCGTGTAGTCAAGTAGTTAAGTTTTCTAAAACTGATGCCATCACATGCCTTTGGCTTGTGCTAACCCTGAACTGTAATCCAATTATAAAAATACATTAAATATATTCTATTTCCTAGCAACAGTGGCACACTCTGTCAGAGTGGAGATCAGACATCACACAACATCATGAATGCTTAGCATTACTGTTACACGTTTTTCTCTTGTATATGTTTGTATTAAGTAACTTATGGCTCATTTCTAGCTCAATATACCTTGAAATTGGGTCTACCAGCAATAGCCTTTGTCTCTCAGGAAAACAGTGTCTCATAAATGTAACAAATGTAAAAGTAAATGTAATGAGGTCAGACACAGATGATGTCTTGGCGTCGCAACACAGGACCTGACCCTGATATTGTACAGCCTTGCATGCCTTGCATACCTTGCAAAGTAACTTGTTAGCCAGTCAGTGCAATAAAACATTTTGCAGCAGTTCATTATAACAGTGTTTTTGGTGTCTTTAATTTTCCTCATTGTTACATTGCTTCAAATAATTTTTGTTTATTGTACCAGATGTACGCATATGCAATTGATAAGGGGCTTATTCAATTTTACAAGGGTATTATTATTATTATTATTATTTAATTTATTTTTTATATATATTTTAATCAGTTATTTGGAATTACTTATCTCTACCCAAAATTTAAGCTCTGAATATACTTGTTACTTTGATAATATCTGAAGTCATCACTGTCTGGAACTGGTGATGCCAAAGGTCTTCAGTGGGGACATTGTCATGCTGGAGGAAGTAGGGGTTACAGAGTTAATACATGCTACAGAGACATTTTACAGTATACATTTGTGTGCTTTTTTATTTACTATGGACAAAAGAAGTCGCGTGAAAGAGGGAAATAACACTTATAGCATCCCAACGATAGCATAAGAGTATTATGAAACCAGCCATTAGAGAGCACAAGCCTGTGTATTTCTAGTGCCGGTCCCAAGCTTGAGTAAACGGTGAGGGTTGCGTCAGGAAGGGCATCCGGTATAAAACATTTGCCAAATCAATGCTGCAAGTTCTTCAATGATGATTGACTCGCTGTGACGACCCCTGATGATGGGAGAGGCAAAAGACAAAGAAGGAGAAGATTAGAAATATTAAGAGCCAACTGGTCTTGCAATGTTTCTACAATAATCATAAGTAAGCAGTTAAATATGCAGTTATTATTTTTATACTGATTTTTATTTAACATAATTTCAACACCCATGGATCTACATGAATGTTATAAAAGGTAGAATGTTATACCATAAGATCAGCAGACCCAATACCCTGTGGACAAGGGGAGAACATGCAAACTCTACACCGAATTCACTCAGTGCACTCGACCCAGGGGCATAAAAAGCTGAAGCATTTTTAAGTATAAGTAATGAAAGATATATAGGAAAATAATTAATTTTGAATTGGTAACAGCTTATTCCACATTGACATTCAACTCTAATAGCCAGTCTTGTGCTCGCAATAGATTGGAATGCTCATTCATTCATTATTTTATTATACCCGCTTAATCTTAGTTCTAGGGTTATGGGAAGCTGGTGCCCACTCAGCAACGCTGGGAGCGAGGGCAGGAACAACCCTAGACAGTGCACCACTCCATAATAATGCACACATGCAGACAATTACACACACATTCACACACTAATGGGCAATTTAGACGTCCCAATTAACCTATTATGGTTGTCTTTGGAATGCAGGAAGAAACCAGAAAACCAAGGGAAATTCCACACAAACAGGGAGAGAACATGGAAACTCCACACAGAAATTTCCCTAGTTGCCACACCCAGAGCTCGAACCTAGGTTCTTCTTGCTGTAAGGCTACAGCACCATCGACTGCGCCACAGTGAGATGCTTAGTCAGTCTGTTTTTCCCAGCCTACGGAGCACATTCTTCCAGCCAGTGATGATGGCGTATAACATAGCTTGACATGATTTATTCTATATTTATTCCAGAATCTTTACTAGGCTAGTCATCATTCTAATACATTTGAATTAAATTGAATTTTTTATAGATTTAGATTTAAGTCATATAAAAAAGCTTTTTACAGTATAAAATCTCAGCCATACAGGCACCAAAAAAGTCGCTGCCGTTGATAAGGAACAACCTGTGTTTCCTAGCCTCCTTTGTGCCAGTGTGTGATCTGAGCTACTTGGCCTTTAGATGACTGATCCCCGCCCATTTAAAAATAAATGCATTTACAAACCAAATTAGCCAAGCAAAGAACAGTGCTGTCCATGATCATGAAGAGAGAGAGAAAGAGAGAGAACAGAGTTGCTAGCAAATATACATATAATTCCTGCTATGACAACTTGCAAAAATGTTATTTTCATGTGACACTTCACATTAGGAAACTGGATAAGAGAGAGAGAGAGAGAGAGAGAGAGAGAAAAGAGAAAAACTGTATGATGCTACATGTCTGTTCTGCACTGGGATGTTATGCATTGCAAATAGTCCTTGGTACTTGGTACTTCTGGAAAACATTCACATGCTATACTTTTTTTGTACTGTGATATTTTTAGTAGTTGAAGTGAAGCGCCAGACAGTAGACAGTTATATAAACACTTCGCTGCAAACCAGACAGGTCAGTCATTCATTATTCACACCAAATGTTTCATTTTGCAATGAGTTTAGAATATTCTTATCTAGTGCTGATATTATAGGCCATGTTGCTTTTTATGTATATATATATATACATATATAAAATGTTATACCAT
>JAOUQT010021009.1:0-11789 GCA_025769995.1 Xyliphius kryptos
GACCATCTTGTGTTGTTAATCCCATGTTTTTGTTTATCCCAACACTCTGTGCTGCTCGTGTTTTGTAAACTTGCAATTGTCTCAACATATGTGTTACAGGGATCATTTTACAGTTAGATTGTTTTCTTTAACAAATAAATGATAGTCTACTATTTTTGTCTCTTTTGTTTGATTCAAAATGGTCTCTTTTTATTGTGACTCATTAGATTTAGGATTGGGTTTTGATTCTCAGTTATGCAGAAGCATAGAAAGAGTTCACATACTTTCAAGCACCATTGTATATAAGGAAATAACTAGATAGCTCATACTGTGACCATTTATTATCACTGATTGCTAATAGAGTGTTTCCAATAACTGTGTGTGTAGGAGACTGCACTGTGCAAGAAACTACATCCACATCCAGTTGTTCATCAGCTTTATTCTCAAAGCAGCATCTGTGTTTACTAAGGACGCTATACTCTTTGGCAATGAGGATACTGACCACTGTTCCCTCTCTACTGTAAGTGTATAAAAATGAACATATTCAAGGGCACTACTCCAACAATTCCCAAAACACACACACTTTGTTAATGTAGTCGGCTTCATGAACTTTTTTCTTTTATTTTTATTTTGTAAATTTTATCTTTTTTAAACAAAATGAATGTAGGTTTTAGTATAATGACTAGACCTGATTAGTGATACAATTTGCAGGGTTATTTATTTTTTACTTAATTGGTTTGTTCCTTATCAAGATCTAGTTAGAAATAAAATACTTTGCGATTACTAGTTAATGAACTTTCATATAACAGCATGTTCTGTTCTGATTTTTACCCAAACAGCCCAGTTATAGATGAAGCACTAGCAGCACTTTTAGCAATCACATTTGCTGAACATTTTACTCAGGTTCTTTTCTCACACTTCACTTATTTCTTTTCAATTACAGCACAACCTCTTCACTTTCTTCTTTTAAACCATGTCTTTTTGTGTTCTCTTAATAAATTTGTCATATTTCTTAACTTCCTATTGTCTTTTTCATGCAGCATGCCTGTAAGGCATCTGTTGTATTCTGTCATTACTGTGTGATGAGTAATTTTTCCTGGCTGCTCATGGAGGCGGTGTATCTCAACTCTCTGCTGCTCTCCGCTCGCAGTCGTTGCTGTCTCTGGGCCTTCTCTCTTCTGGGCTGGGGTGAGGGGCTTTACTCTGCTACTGCTTTTCTAATAGCATTTGTCTGTTATTTGCTCAAATATGTTTTTTAAGCTTTAGCAAGTACCGTAATATTTGTTAGTGGATTTGTGCCTTTATCTTCTTTTCTTCTTTATCTTCTACTTATTATTGCAACTGCAAAATGATAATAAAAGTTCTAATTAATAGCTGAAGTAATTAAATGATTCAAAACCTTAGAATGAACTCAGCCTTATGAGTACTATTTATATTTATTAAAAATGTTTATACTATAGTTTTTCTATTAGATGTTTACACATTAGCTAGAACTTAAAATATTGATCAAACTGTTTTTATTAAGCCCCGCCCCCTACTCATAAGCAGTCTACCAAGCCACACCCTTTCATACCATAATCATAAAAGATTATATTTTGTTCTGAAAGCTGCACTCATGTTTTGTCATACCATTCATCCTAGTTTAGGGTCACAGGGTATCTGGTGCCCACCCGGCAACTCTGGGTACGAGGGCAGCTACAACCCTAGACAGGGCACCGATCTATACCGGGGTGATAATTAACTTGTGTAGAATGGAAATCATGAGGAAACTGGAGTACCCAGAGAAAACACGTGAGAACATGGGGAGAACAGGCAAACTCCACACAGAAATTTCCCCGAGTTGCCCCAGTATCTTCTTGCTGTGAGGCCACAGCACTATCCACTGCGCCACCGTGCTGTGCTTTCATACTAACCAATGAAATCCTATATACCTTAAAAATTATACAACATTGTGAAGATCATTTTGCTACATTTGGATTTTCCAAAGGAACCGGTTTTGTCATGCGATATTGGCTTGTAAAGCTTAACTTATTATGACTCGAAACCAAGAAAAATTATTATGTACTTAAGATTGATATGATTTCAAATATATACTCTATATTCAGAAATCTGTAATGAGCCTGCATCAGGATATAATTACAACCATAAATGCAACTCGTCAAGCATATAATATATGATTTGTCAAAGCGCCTGTTATTTACAATGACAAATTATGCACTTCTGGATCACTGATTATCCTGCCAAAGTGTATGATTAGCCTAGGTTTGAAATAAAATATCACACCATTTTAAATGCAAAGAATAATAATTTGTCATTGTCAATCACAGGACCATTGACGTCATATATTGCGTACTTGATGAGTTGTGTTTATAGTGGTAATTGTATCCTGATGCAGTCTATTTATAGATTTATAAATAAGCATAAAATATACTTGAAATTACATCAATCATACATACACAAACATAATATCAATTTGCCTTGGTTCAGAGTTGAAACACAGGAAGCTTCACAAGCGAATATCACAAGAGAAAACCTGTTTCTTTATAAAAGCCAAATGTTAGCGCGCATACTGCCATAGATAAAGTGTCATATTACTGTGGCTATTTGCACCACTCCACTAATCTGTCATACTTGGCTAGAAACAGCAAAGGAGATATTTATTTGGTGGACATAAATTGACCTGTGTGAAAGGGAGAGCAAGCTGCACTTTAAATCAATATAACGACAACCCTATATGATCTTTAAAGAAACCCTACTACCAAACAAATGCAAGCAAACCCAGAAACTAACAAACTAATATGCACAATCAATTCACTTCACTCACAAGCAGCTATAATCAGTAAAGATCAGTGCACCACCAGGCGGCCCTCTAATCCATAGACTTGTATAACACTCAGAAGCTTGTTATTTGTCTCTTTCTGTCTGACTCACATTTTTCTCTGCAGACTGATCAGTGACAAACACAAAATAGTTTCATGTGGGTTAAAACCCAGGTTCTCTCATTGTAGGGTATGACTTCATGATTGTTTTCCTTAAAGTTTTAGTACTTGTTGCAAAGTTTGGTCAACATGAAGCACCAATGATGATACCAAACAATGACAGAAGCCACAACTATTGCCATTTTTATAAGTCTAATTGCAATCAGATTTCCAGGCTTCTTGATTCCGATTGACTGGTTTAGAGTGTAATCATGTAGTTTTTCCATTACCATTGTTCAAAGCCCACACTGTCTCCTTGCAGGATTTGTCTTCATGTTCATTTTCTTCTTTATGCTGTTCTAATTCTTCTATCATGGATAAATTAAAGCAGACATTTCCCAATTTTGCTCAAACCAATTTATCATTTTCTGTGCCTTTGGATGCCTAAAACCTGACCACAAAACAAAAAAACATGTAGAATATGCTAGGCTTTTTCTGTTTCTTACTGTGGTTGTACTCGATGTTTGGCTTATTTGGAATTGTTTTATGTATTCTGGCACACAGCTCTCGTATTCTTGTATTTTATCACAGTCAAGCCACATATAAAAAAGAGCTGTTATGCTAATCTGCATAATCTTATGCTGTTATGCTAATATGCATTTGACTGCAATAAATGTTTATAGAGGCAGCAGACATTAAGGGAGAATTTTGCATCTTTAAGGATACTATATACGTTTCAGAATTTGTCTTAACCCTGAATTCTCCTTAAAAGCTACTTCATGTGCTTTGCCTTTCCAAAACAAGAAAATATTTTGAGGTTGCTGCTTCTTTTGAGTCGCTAGCAATAAAAGAATTGCATGGAATTTGAACGTGTGGTTTATAACAGACAAAACATTGTGTAATTTTTCAAGTCTGAGACTTAACACAAAAAGTTACTTGCTCCAAAAATAGTTCCTCAGTAAATAATTGTGCCAAGTTTATTTTTAATAACATGACTGACATTAACTATCTGTGGTATCCCAACTATTTTTGGTCTCTTGACATCAAATTTTGGATGGTGGTGGAGATTCTAGTTTAGTTTAATGTGTTATGCAATGTTGGGGCATGTTGTAGTTTAATTTATATTTTATTTATCATTATATAAATACCATATACACTCACCTGCCACTTTATTAGGTACTAGTCAATTGCCTGTTAACACAAATATCTAATCAGCTAATCACATGGCCGCAACTCAATGCATTTAGGCATAAAGTGGTGGTTAAGACAACTTCCTAAAGTACAAACAGAGCATCAGACTGGTAAAGAAATGTGACTTAATTGACTTTGAACGTGGTATGGCTGTTGGTGCCAGACGTATTTCAGAAACTACTGGGAGTTGATCTACTGGGATTTTCATGCAAATCTATCTCTAAAGAGGTTTACAGAGTATACTCAGAAAAAGAGAAAATATCCAGTGAGCAGCAGTTATGTGGACGAATATGCCTTTTTGATGTGAGAGGTCAGAGGAGAATGGGCAGACTGGTTTGAGATAAAGAAACTGTAACTCACATAAACACTTGTTAACCAAGGAATTCAGAGGAGCATCTCTGTTAAAAGTAGGCTGAAATAATTAAGGCATAATTCTGAGGTTTCTAAACAGGGAAGATAACAATGATATCACTGTTTCCCAGAGCTGTTAAAGTAGGAGTCACTGCCGGAAAACATGCGTAAATGGACCAGTGACACCCATAGTGCATTGTGTCTTTTAGAGTTCTCAGTGTTTATTTTCTGTCATACCAAGTCTTGTTGTATAGATTGCATTTCTCTTTTTATCTTGTTTTCATTCTATTGGCTTTTAATCTCTCGCTTGACCACACCCCATACTGTGACAAAAGATGTGCACATAGAGAATGTACATACCTGTTCTTATTATACTACTTTTTGGAGGCACATTCTATAAATATACAAAAAAAATCTGAGTCTATAAAAGACAAGAAAGGATAAAGTTGATCAGATAAGAAGATGCATTCTGAGGGCATCTAACAGTTTAAAGTCTTATAGTCTGGCTTATAAAGAAGACATTAGTCATAGTATTGTTCCTTTATTGTCTAGTTAACCACAGACTCTGTATACCTTTAAATAACTTAGTTATTATGGAACAGTGGTACTTAGTTGTAAAGAAACATCGTGGGTAGAATAGTTAATAAAGGGATTTTAGGGGGTGACATAATTAAGAATACATACTATATATATCTTTCACATATCTGGGATGTAGAGTATCAAATGCTGTGGATTGTATTGGTGAAGTCAAGAACAGCAATGGGCATGGTGGTTATGCTCAAATTCACAAAGATATGGAAATTCAATTCAATTTGCACCAATACAAAGCTACAACTGATGAAAGCCTTGGTGTGGAAAGGTGGCCACTTGTGGATGTAAAGGCTGGACACTGAAAAAATAGAAAAAAGTCATATTAAGGCCTTTGACAACAAGTGTCTCTAATTGGAGGTAGGTTAACACTAATGACAGGTGTGAACAAATCATAAACTAAATAAGCAATAAGGAGATATTAACTCACTGGAGTTCATCCTGCTATCAAATTCTGAACTCTACTGTCCTGTTTTGCATATTGAACAGAGAAAATGTTTCAGTTAAGCATTTGAGTTAATTAAAAATTAGTTTTTTTTAATGTTTTAGATGGCTTGATCAATAATAATGACATATATCAATTTTACTCCCCACATGAACTGATTAGTGATCTTTATTTCTCTCTTATTCTCTCTCTCTCTCTCTAATCTGCAGGAGTTCCACTGGTTTTTACCCTCCTCTGGATTGTCTCCCGGGTGTATTTTGAGGACACAGAGTAAATATATTAAACATAGTCAGGCATATACTGATATTCCAACTTGACCTTATACTGTTGATGGCAATTAGAATATTGTGCATACTGTTTCATTACTGGCAGCACAACACATTACACGTCTATGATATTGAATGTTGATCTTTGACCTGATAAGCAGAGCTGGTCAATATATTTTTCAGATGCTGGGATATTAATGAAGATTCCCCTTACTGGTGGATAATCAAGGGTCCGATTGTTGTATCCATTGGGGTAAACTTGACTCTTCATCATACTTGAATCTTAATCCTTGTAGAGCTACTTTCAGGGCATCAAACATAGGACAAGGTGCCCCCAAAAAGTTTTGTCCAAATTTTACAGTGAGCATCACAGTAAAGAACACTGTTAATTGTTGAAGTTTTTAAAAAACATATTCCTTTAATTTTTTGACTTTCCTTCCTATATATCACTTGTAAAATAATTATAGTCAGGTTGGTAACCGTATCTCTGCTTTATCACATGTTTTGATTGGTTGTTTTCTTACAACAAATTCAAAAGTTATTTCTTCTTTATCATTGAACAGATCAACTTCCTGTTATTCCTAAACATTATTCGGATACTGGTACAGAAGCTGAACACTCGCCTAATCCAGTTCAGAAACTTAACACAGTATAGGTACGACTTTAGTATGACTTTTACCTCTTTATTACATTCTGCGCAAAATGCTACTCTATTGTCACGTAAGACATAAATGTGTGTTTGCTATATTAATTTTTACTTTTACAAATGTAATTAGTTCAAAGATTGTATATGTGCACAAGGTTATTTGGTAATTTTAAAAAAGTCAGGATGTGTGCAAGCCGTTTGTCAACAAATCATGATTATAATCAAACCAAATATTTTTTTCATCTCATTATTAAACATAAACAGTTTTTTTTGGTATATGGATTGTTTTTAACAAATAAAATAAAATTTACCAAAAGAAAATATTTAATATACTTTCTGCAATTAAACATAAGTCAGAGTAAATATAAGTCATATTCATTTATTTGCATTTTCGAAAGCTTTTCAATTCTTATTAAACAAAAAGACATTTAACCATCATCTTTTGTCATCGGAGTACAGCAAGTGATGTGGCTTTAGTGCTCATGGATGGACATTTCGTAGTCTATTGAAAAAAAAATTCCTGTCAAATGTAAATGTATGTGGATACAATGTAGAAATCCTGCTTTTGTCACATCTTGTCTTATTTAATTACAAAGTAGCACTTGACAAGTAGTTTTTTTTTGTTAAATGCTAGAAAACATGTCTTTTCTGCACAAGGTTTTAAATTTTCTGTACAGTTTAAAAAACATGTATGTTGAGTGAACTGGACAAACTGAACTCCCACTGAAAAGAAATCAGAATCAGTCAGCTAAACTCAGTCATCTTGAGAATATCCCAAGACTGCAACGAGCCTTTCTGATGAGTCTGCTTGTTCCTCTACCTGTAAACAGCTTCTATATTAGCATTCCTCCAGTCAACTTAGTTCTCAAGAATGACAACAATATATCATAGATGTTAACTTGATCTTCTGATCTTTATCGGCTAGTCATTGTCCATTGTCCTTGAGGGGCAGTCGTAGGCTTGTGATTAAGGAACCAGCCTTGTGACCGGAAGGTCCCAGGTTCGATTCCAAGTAGCGACAAGTCAAGGCACCTAACCCCCAGTTGCTCCCCAGGCGCTGTGATGGCTGCTCACTGCTCTGGGCACGTGTGCTCACTTCACCAGTGTGTGTGTATTTGTGTGTTTGACTGCATGGATGGGTTAAATGCAGAGCACCAATTCTGCTGTGTGCGAACATAGTGGCAAAAATGTATCACTTTTCTTTTTGATGTCCGCCACCACCTCCTTGGTCCTGTTTATTTTAAGAAGTAAATTTTTCCTCCCACATCAGTCCACAAACCTCACATTTGCATTCTTGAGCTGGAGATTCTCTTCCAGCTTTTTTCTATGCCTCCATGCTCTGCCTTAGAGTCACCCTCAGCTTTCTCTTTACACTCTTCAGTGGTTCTGTCTCCCATCCTGAAAGCCTCTTTCAGTCAGTATAACTTTCCAAGTTTTTGTTTGAAGCGCAGATGATCTGTATGCATCTTTAATGTTTACATGCAGGAAATCTGGCATTTTGTTATTTCTAGTTGCACAGGTGACATGCGGATGAGTCTTCGAAAGTGTAAAATCTCCTGACATAGAAACAGGAAAGTTTGGGTAAAGAGTCTGAAATCTTATGAGGACTGAGTGTATGATGTCACCAGCCACTTCTGGCTGCCAGCAGGATGAAAACAAATATATACGACCATGAATTCCCCCAGAAGATAATACAGACATAATCCCAATAGAACCACCTGTTGTTAAATAACAGTGCAAATAATTTTAAAATTTGCAAACATTGGAGACTTCTTCCATAAATGTGATAAAAACAGGATAAAAATAAAAACACATTTAGTAAAATAACTGGCCGAATAGCACAAATAACAGCTTGTTCGGTTTGGAACTGGTCTCTTAAAAACACATTTATCCTTGCAATGGCAAAAATGGCTAGATAGTTACCTTACAAACACAGACTCTTTTGCAATACAGTCTAAAAATGTCCCTTGTTTAAGGGTTTAGGATTTGTAAATTTTACTTTTGAGATGTGTTTTCTTTTGCTACTTATTCTTATTTTCTTCCTTAGACGTCTGACCAAGTCCACACTTCTCCTCATCCCCCTGTTTGGAACGCATTACATAGTGTTTAACTTCCTGCCGGACTATACTAACCTCAGCCTACGTCTCTGCTTAGAGCTCTGCCTCGGCTCATTTCAGGTACTTATCATCCCCTGTCTATTATCACTGTAAGACCGCTAAAGTATTAAACCACTTCACATTTAAATAGTGATGATTTCTCTAAGGAGACAGGTATTTCATTACCCACCAAGATATTTATATCATTTGAAAACAAAAAATCTATTAATCACTACTTGTCTGCTGAGGTCACAACTAGCATGCCCTTTAGCAGTGGCACCAATCTTTCCAGGAACAAGATCACCACAATATCACCTGAGCATATCAAAGATGTACTATCAATAGCATCTAACATCATCAAATGAAACTTCGTACCTAATTAATGTATGATTGGGTGCTGGCCATGGTGGGAGGAGTCAGATGTGGTAGGCATTGCCCACCCAAAGTAATCATAAGCCCATGAAAAATATCTGCTTTATAGGTTTTTATGACCGCTAACTGATGACAAATACAATATACAGGTGCTGGTAATAAAATTAGAATATCATGAAAAAGTTTATTTATTTCCATAATTCCATTCAAAAAGTGAAACTTGTATATTATACGCATTCATTACATACAGACAGATATATTTCAAGTGTTTATTTCTAATTTGATTATTTATAACTGAAAACTATTAAAACATCCATATTCAGTATTAACTAATTAACGTAAAACACCTGCAACAGCCCTTAAATGGTTCTGTAGGCTCCACGATAGGGAATACTGCTGACTTGACAGTTTTCCAAAAGATAACCACTGACACCATGCACAAGCATTGCAAGACATAAAGGTCATTGCTAATGGGGCTGGCTGTTCACAGAGCTCTGTGTCCATGAACATTAATACAGAGGAGAAGGGAAGGTTGTAGTAGAAACAATAGGGATATGTGTACAACAATAGGGATAACAGCACCCACTGTGCACAGGCATATGCAAGACATAGGTCTTAGCTGCCGCATTCTTTTTGTCAAGCCACTCTTAAACACTCCTGACAATGTCAGAAGCTTTTAAATATAAAAGGGACTGGCCTGCTACTGAGTGGTCCAAAGATATGTTCTCTGATGAAAGTAAATTTTGCATTTCCTTTAGAAATCAAGTTATCAGAGTCTAATGGAAGAGAGAAGAGGCACAGAATCAATGTCACTTGAGGTCCATTCCACAGTCAGTGATGGTTTGGGGAGCCATGTCATCTGCTGGTGTTGGTCCACTGTGTTTTCTGGGGTCAGAGATCAATGCAGCTGTCTACCGGGAAGTTTTAGCACACCTCAAGCTTCCTGCTGCTGACCAATGTTTTGGAGATGCTGATTTTATTTTCCATCAGGACTTGGTACCTGCACACAGTGCCAAAACTAAAAGTACCTGGTTTAAAGACAATGGTATCCCTGTTCTTAATTGGCCAGCAAACTTACCTGACCATAGGGTATTGTGAAGAGAAAGATGCGACACGACAGACCCAACAATACAGTACAGAACAGAAGACCACTATCGGCACAACCTTGGCTCTCATAACACCTGTGCCACAGACCGATCGACTCCATGCCAGGCCACATTGCTGCAGTAATTGGGGCAAAAGGAGCCCGAACTAAGTCTTGAGTTCTGTATATGATAATATGTTTCACGCTCATATTTTTCAGTTGGCAGCATTTCTGAAAATCCTTGTTTTGTATTGGTCGAAAGTAATATACTAATTTTCTGAGATACTGAATTTGGGTTTTCTGTTAGTTGTCAGTTATAATCATCAAATCGAAAAAAACACTTGAAATATATCAGTCTGTGTGTATAGAATGTGTATAATATACAAGTTCCCTTTTTGAATGGAATTACTAAAATAAAACAACTTTTTCAAGATTTTTGAATTTTATGGCCAGCACCTGTATATAAATAAATTTTAAAAGGTCATTATACAGTATTTTGTAAACAAAGTCGCAGTATTGTAAGAGAGTGTGTCTTGGTTTTATGTTTTGATCTTTTTATTGCAGGTCATGCGCTTATGCTTTGCCATGTTTATGTTTATAGTTATGATTATGTTCATGTCATGTTTATGTTTACGTATGTGAAGCGGTTGTTGCGAGTTTCCGTTTCTCGGATTCCGTTAATCCTAACGCGAAGGCCGGTCTTGTGTAATTGTTTATGCCCCGTTTTGCACACACCCCCTTGTTATCTTTACAGGTGTGTGTCATGTGTTTAATGATCCGTCATTGTCGTGTATTCAGTGTTCAGTGTCGTGTGGCGAGTGTCAGCTAATGGTAGTTATGGTTATATATGTTACATACAAAAAGAATTAATGAATAAATAAAATAAAATTTCTCAGCCAAAGACTGTACCACATTATATCACCAGTATAGTGCAGATACATAGACACACGTATAGTACAAACAATGCTTAAGGAAAGTATTTACAGAGCTACATGTTTTTCACATTTTATCTTACAGCCTTATTCCAAAATGGATTAAATTAATTTTTCCTCAAAATTCTACACACAATGCCCTATAATGCCAATATGAAAACAGTTTATTTGGAATTTTTGCAAATTTATTAAAAACAAAAAATCACATGTACGTTCACAGCCTTTGCCATGAAACTCAAAATTTAAATTGATTGGAGGACACTTGTGGTAAATCTTGATCGGGCATGATTTGGAAAGGCACACACCTGTCTATATTTAGTTTATGTAAGGTTCCATAGTTTGCAGTACACGTCAGAGCACAAAACAAGTCTTTAAGACCAAGATTTGTCTATAGAGCTCAGAGACAGGAAGTACTGGAGGTCCCAATAAGCACACTGGCCTCTATCATCTATAAATGGAAGAAGTTTGGAACCACTGGGACTCTTAGAGCTGGCCACCTGGCCAATCTGAGTCATCAGGATAGAAGGGTTACTCTGACATAGCCTCAGTATTGCTTTGTGGAGAGAGGACAACCTTCCAGAAGACCACAATGAGGCCTGTACGAGAGACAAAAAAATGCTTCTGGACAACTCTGTTTTTGAGTGGCCCAGCCAGAGCACAGACTTGAACCTTGTTAAATATCTCTGGAAAGATCTGAAAGACTTGAGTCTGAAATCGCTGCCAAAGTTGCTTTAGCAAAGTATTTAGCAAAGGCTTTGAATATTTAGGTTTTTAATAAATAAAAAAAAAAAATCTAAGAAACTTTTTCCACTTTGTCATTATGGGTAATTACATGAAGACTTTTGAGTAAATAAAAATATTTATTTCATTTTGGAATATAGCTGCAACAGAAGAAAATGTGAAATAAATTGTGAATACATT
>JAOUQT010021025.1:0-11787 GCA_025769995.1 Xyliphius kryptos
GTCTTTCCCTGACTTTAATCTTCACCACACGTCAACCACAGTTTGTTTAAATACACAATCCTACTTTAAATATGTATGTCAATGTCCCAGTGGCCGCCGAGACTGGTTTTCTCCGTCTGTGTGTACTGTCTTTAACTCCCTGTGTTATCGTTAAGTGTGCCAGTTTCTCATTATCTCCACCCAGTTTGGTTTTATTTTGCACCACCAGAGTTGTCTGAACTGCCTGTTATATGACCCCACTGTGAAACAATTAGTGGAATTTTCATTTAATACTTCCCCACACCCTTTAATTACATTGAATAAAAAGGTTGAGTCTTAACATGTCCCAGAGGATGCACTTGCAATACAAAAGACATGAACAATAATTTTTTTAGTAATTTACTGGCTGGTCAGAAAAATATTAATACATGAAAATTTTATATCCTCATCTTTATTCTTTAAGTTCAATTTGGTTTATATTTACAGCATTTACCAGACTGTTATTCAAAGCAAGTTATATAAACAGAGATATGACAGAACCTGAGATAAAAAGGATGAAGCAACTTAAAGCAGCACATAAACACCTCAAGCTTCAGTATCCTATTCCTGAACATTAACCAATTATATATTTTGTAGAATAAATGAAACCGTATGCCTAACACTCATCAAATTAATAACCTAAAAACTGCATTTACTTATGGCTCTTTTAAAACGTACACCAATACTGAGGATTGTGCTGCTTGACTAGTTTGGGGGATATAGGGGTCTTATCTTTTTAATTGCAGCGCAATAAATATTTTCAAATTCTAACCATGACATTCTTTTTTTCAGAATGACTGACTTTATGCTTATCCTTTATAAAAAGGGACAATATCAATAGAATGTAAAGGTTGTCCATGACATGGTAAAAGCCAATGCAATCGATTTCAGGTTACTCACTTAATTTTATATTTTATTCCTTATAAAAATCTCATATTACATGTGTCCGTTTTCTAACATGATGCAAAAGAGAAACTACAATGAGAGTCTCATTGTATTTAAATGAGATTGGTTAAAAATTTTCTAAATGTGTAAACAAACCTATCCATAGTCTTACAAAAGGTGTATAGGGAAGTAAAAAAAAAACAAAAAGTATCCTGTGACATGGCATGACCGCCAAAAGCTCTGATTTCAAGTCAAGTGTTGCACAATTTAAAAATGCTTTAGTATTTTATAAAATGTTTCTATTTAAAATGATTCATAGATAGAATATATTTTACCTTACAATATTTGACTCCAAAGTTTAAGGTGCTGATAAAGAATAAATTTAATCACAGAAAAGGCTCAGGTGAGCTAATAACATAACATAACATTGAGGAAAGTGAAGAATTAAAACAAATTTCTCATCTTCTTGGTGACTTCTGGTTAATCTGCTGAGCCACAAACTGGGCCTTCTTTATAGCCAGCTGCGTGTCCTCCTCACTGATACCCAGATGCCACACAGCTCTTACTGATCCCCCAATATAAGGAAACATCCGCACACTCACACCTTGGCCCAGAGCTTCTACTTCCTCCTCGCTCACCTCCTCCATTAATTTACAGAATTGATGAGTTGTCAGCTCAGGGGTTTGCAAATAGAAGCGTACAATGTTGGTTTCAATGTTTGCCAAGTCCAGGTGGTAGAGCGGAGGATCACACTGTATTAAAGCTAAGAAAACACATTTTTCTTATACAAACTATTTATATAATTCAGTGCTTTTTTGTTTAGCACTACCTGGCCAAACTGGTTATCATTGGGTTTTTAAGGCTGATCTCCACAATATCAGAATCAATCAATATTTTTTAATCTCAGGGGAATATAGATGATGCCCCATAAACAATGACAAAAAAGCTACTGAAAAAATTATTTAAGTTGAAGGTTATTAAGTAAGAAGTAAGATTAAGACAAAAATACTAAATATATTTAAAAAAATAAGATAATAGGTGAGTCTCTGGCAGGTTATTTATATAAAAAAAATATTAAATAATAAATAATCCATTATATTACATTACTCTTGCATCCCAGTTTAATGTAGAAGCAGTTCAGTTTTAGATCAGTCCTTTGTGTGGGTCAGTCTGGTTCTTTTACACCAAATTCACCCGGCCATGACTTTATGTCCCTTGCCCTGTGCACTAGGGCAAAGCCATGTTATAAAAAATAAAAAAAGGTCCTTCCTAAAACCGTTTCCACTTTAGTGGGAAGAATATAAGAGAATATAAGAGTCTAATTTTTATGGCTAGGAGTTTGTTTTTATACACATGTAACAATGTACCTACATTTAAACATTTAAATGATTAAGACGTGTGTCCCGATACGTTTATGAAATGTAAAAAGTTATAAAGGTGGTTTAATAAAACATAAGAGAATTTAACCATTTTAGGTTTGGCCAGACAGTATATGATAATTGCAAGAACATATCTGAGGTAACATATTTTTAAACTTACCCTTAGTGTATACAGCCCATTTTGTCCACATTTTGATTAAAAGACTGACAAATTGTTATACAAAATTATGTTTTTCGTGCACTTTTGGCACATACTTTAAACCTTGGAAACCTAAGACTTGCTTACATTGTGTATTTGTGAACATCCTGTATGATGTCCCATGTAAATATTACAAACAAATAAGAATGATTTTTATGGTGTACAAATTAAAGACAACAATGTGAGCAATCAATATTATAGACATGTTTGAAAAATCTCGCATAAGATGGCCACACATAATTACAACATGGAGTCCATTTAAAAAAATATACATCACCTTTAGCAAAGGTCCTGGCATTTCTGTGGTCATCTTTCAATCTAGCAGTCATGTCTGACAGGGCAATTTTTCCAGCTGCTGCTAAAATGCCAGACTGGCGCATACCACCACCCACAGCTTTCCGAGCACGCACTGCATGCTGAATAAATTCTTTAGAACCAGCAAGCATCGTGCCAACTGGTGCCCCCAAACCCTATGAAAACAAACACACTCCACATAAACATGCAAAATCTGATACCTTTGTTAAAGCAGTAAACTTAAACAATAATCAACCTAAAATATGTATATACACTATATATAAAAAAAAAATTGAGCATACAATGTATGCTGATCCATACATTGCTCACTTGTGGACAGTTAATCGTGTGGTAACCTCCTACACCATTTATTTAATTTTTTTTGAAGCTTTTAACTTCTCACTTGTTAACAACTCAAAGCTGGAGAAATCTATTTGAAATGGGTTCCATTAATTTGCAGGTGTATGATGTAAAAAACGGGAGAAATAAAATAAAAAAATCACAATTATTAAGCTTATCTAATGTAATACACCTTATATTCAAACGGGATGTCTCAAGCTGAATACTAGCTGATTTGTGCCAGCCCATACACAATCCATTCCATTTTACTATACCTTTTAATGTCACTCTTAATGTTATAGGCATTTATCTGAGATCTAAGAAGTATTCTATGCAGGCAAATCAACACCTAGATATTTACTAAATCTGCTGAATCATGCTAAACATATTCTAATTAAGACTTAATAACTGAAATTAACAGCATTTGTTTAAAAAATCTCTGTGATCATACCTGGATATTGACAGCTTTGCTGGCCCTAAGATTGTATTTTCAAAGTCTTCAAAAGAATATGATTGTACAGATAAAAAAATATTTTAAGCTTAGGGGACTTTCAAATATAAGTTTTACAAAAAATATATTTAAAAATAAAGCGTGGACGTATAAACATAGTAAACAATGAGACACTCACCATGTTCAAAATCACGTCCTACCTTAGACAGACACACACAGACAGTGTGGCAGTGTTTTACTATGACTGAGGGATGCACATCCAGTGCCACTGCTGCATTCATGAGCCTGGCACCATCCATATGCACAGCAAGTCCATATTTTTCTGCTACTGAGAACAGCTAATGAGGAAAGTATATAAGTATGTGTACACCACCAAACATGATCCATTAAATGTAACAATTTAAATGACTTTGATAAGCCACTGTAATTCAACTTGCGAATAAGATTTATCTAACAAACTCTGAGACAATTTGTTACACAATTTAACCATTGTTCATTACCGACATTATAAATGCAGTCAAATTAAATCTAAAGTTTTAAACTTAATACATTTTTTTTAAATTCTTACCTCTTCCAAGAATGACAGCGGAAGGACACGTCCGCCCATGATGTTGTGTGTGTTTTCTATAAACACCAGACGGGAACGGGCATAATGGGCATCAGGAAAACCATGGTGGATTTTTGATTCAAACTGGTTCAAATCAAATGTGCCATCAGCCAGAGTTGTAAGAGTAGTGGAATGAACACCTGCAAGCTTAAAAAGGTTTTTTTTTTTTAATTAGTAACCACCAACAATTCAAACTTGCAGAAAAATGTATTATTTAATTAAAAACTTTACAAAAAATGTCAGTTACGCAAAGAGGTTTATAACATAAGACTACATCATCAGGTTGTCTGAATATACATTATATTTCCAAAAGCATTTGCTCACCCATCCATGATCAGAATCAGGTGTCCCCATCCCTTCCATGACTACAGGTATATAAAATCAAGCACTTAGGCAGCAGACTGTTTTTACAAACATTTGTAAAAGAATGGGTCGCTCTTAGGAGCTTAGTGAATTCCAGCGTGGATCTGTAATAGGATGCCACCTGTGCAACAAATCCAGTCTTGAAATTCCCTTGCTAAATATTCCACAGTCAACTGTCAGCTATATTATAAGAAAATGGAAGTGTTTGGGAACGACAGCAACTCAGAAGTGGTAAACCACTTATCCAGCCCATAGCAGGCCACCATTGAACTCTAGGGCAGTGGGGACGCGTTCGCTGAAGTGACGATGTGGGTTTGGCAGTTACCAGGAGAACAGTTGGTTTTCAAGAGCTGGGCTTCGCCCCTTAGTTCCAGTAAAAGGAACTCTGACTGCTTCAGTATACCAAGACATTTTGGAAAATTCCATGCTCCCAACTTTGTGGGAACGGTTTGGACTGAGAGCCAGGCCTTCTTGTCCAACATCAGTGTGACCATACAAATGCGCTTCTGGAAAAGGTAAAAAAAAAGTCCCACAAACGCACTCTTAAACCTTGTGGACAGCCTTCCCAGAAGAGTTAAAGCTGTTCTAGCTGCAAAAGGTGGACCAATGTCATATTGAACCCTATGGGTTAGGAATGGGATGTCACTTAATCTTATATGTGAGTCAAGGCAAATGAGGGAACACTTTTGGCAATATAGTGTATGTTTCTAACACAAGTGACCAAATGATGGTATACATTTTGTTACATTAATTATTAACCGGCTTCTAATTTTTAAATACAAAAGTGACATCAACGCAAAATCAAAGGCAAAATCAACCTGAATTATTTAGGATATATAAATATTACCTGAGCACATCCTCCCTGCTCATAGACATGCACATGCGATAGATCCCCTAAAATCATCTCGTCTCCCCTCTCTCTGCAGTGCACCATGACTAAAAGAATTAGATACATTGTGTTTAGTTTAGAATTTAATTACAGTTTATAACAAAAACATTTTGATTTTTTTTCAATATAGGGATTGACCAAATTGTTTTGAATCCTACAAATGATATATAGTTATTATAGAATATTATTTCAGTATTAATTTGTAGCCCCTCACTTATTATTTTATGATATACATTTAAGTCTGTATGTTAACTTTATCTTCCACGAAATGAAACCGTTATGTTTAGATAGTTCTTTTATTTAAGCTGTTACAGGTGCCACGGGCACCTGATTAATTTATGTTCATTACCTTCGTTAAGTGTCCTTGTTTAGTGATTATTGGTTTTGTCTGTTTATTGGTTCAGTTGTGTCATGTGATCTTGTTTCCTCTTGTATTTAGTTCTGTGCTTCCCAGTCCTCTTTGTATGTCCACGTTTGTGTCACCCCGCTTTTGTGTATGCCTCTGTGTTTTTGGTCTGTGTTTGGTTTTTGTGAATAAAATCCCCCCGCTTCACTCACTGGTTTTGCCTGGCTCCCTACGGCGTGTTAGCGCGCTTCAGTGCTGCGTAGGTCGATGCGCAGCCGAGTTTCTGAGGCAAGAGCGAGCGTGACATAAGCTAAATACAATACTGTTGCGCAAAACCTTGTGTTTATATGTAGTTCAGTCTACATACACCTTTTATCAATATGACAAAATGCAGTTAAAGAACTTTTTTTCCACTTCCACATTAATATGCCATTGTTAATAATACCTTGATTAAAACAAATACAATATTGTAAAAACATTATTTTATAAATACAATTGTATTCAGATTTTGCTTTATGGTCATATTTCATGATTAACTTAAAGTTGTTGTTTTTTTTTTGTACAAAGTTACAAACCTGGTCATGTTTTACTTAATGTTACCTGCAATCAGGTTGCTCATGGTCCCTGTGGGGATAAACAAGGCTGCCTCCTTGCCAAACATATTAGCTGCCAGTTCCTGTAACTCTGCAAAAACCACCACATAAAAATGCAGTTTAGGTTATGAAAATTTATGGAGACCAAAGCATCTGTGTTTTTCTTATGTTATACTGATATAGTGCACCTCATAATGTCAACATGTTCTATTCATTAAAGCACCAGAGTTAAGATCTGTTTTGTTGTCCGGCCAGAAACACACCAAAGATGCAAAACTTCACAAGAACCAATTAAACTCTTCCTTGATTTAAAAAAAAAAACGTTTGACAAAGATGTTATCAGAGCCTTTTTACTGCTAATTCAAAAATTAAATTGATGCCAATATGGTTTATCAACAACAAGTAAATGATGATGCCCTTTAGCATGGAAAGATTTTAACTGCTTTGCATCATGGAGAAAAAGTTATTTGCAAGAGCAAAGTAGATTTGCTGTCACTTAGCACTACCGATAAAACATGAAGAAAAGAATAAGGCAAAAAAATACATACAAGGAAATGTAGTGTTCTTAACACTGCCAGGTAGTTTGATGTGATTTAATATAGTGATTGTGAAACCTCCTCTCAAAAATCAACCATTTTAGTAATGACTAGTTAAGCAAAGCATACAGTGCAATCATGCCGATTCAGGCATAAACACTGAAAAAGAAAGTAGATCCTCTTTAAATTGTATTGTTTTACGAATCGTGAAAGTTTTTTAAAATCTAGTAATTAGATGGCCTCAAGTTTAGGTAATTAAAACCTCGAATGAGCAACAAATGTCAAACTACACAATGTTATTATTACTTTAACAAAAATGAAGCCAGACCTTATACATGGTGTGTAAAAAAAAACAAGTACATTTTAGCTAAACGAAATAAAAGTAACTTAAGTGTTAACAAAATGCCAGTGAGAAAAAATAAATGATATTAGAGTGATTGCTGCTGCCCATTAATCTAGAAAGTGTTACAGTGCCACTTCCAAATACTATGAACTTAATCATTTCATATTGAGTAAGTATTATTAAGTATTATTCTATTAATTGTGTGAGAAAATGTCAATGGCAAAGTTGTTCCAGAGGTGCTGCATCAACCGTTTGTTCTGATCCCAACCATTAAATTGGCATACTTGTAAGGTCTGCTAAATGACCAAATGTGAGAAACTATAGGCATGTAGAGAGATCTTAAAGGCTGTGTGTCATTTGAATTTAATCCGTTGAAACTTCAGGCGATGAGACTGGAGTCATTATTTCATGGGATTTTTTGGCCATGCCTTTCTAATTTGCTTTTCTGTTACATGTTGGATTTTGAAAAATTTTAACTTTGCATGATTGCTGTGTGCCCTCTGAGAGATCAAAAAAATGCTCCGTGTGTGTCTGTATCAATAGTATCCACTTTAAACTTTACAGGTTTCATAAATTGACCATTTATTCTGGTCACACACAGTTGCTAATCACTTTGAACAGAGATGACTGCACGTCTGTGGATGGTACATTATATTTATTCCTGTGTCACTGACTTGATTCTTAAAACACCAATAAAGCAACTTGATGGTACACTCATACAAGCGCCCCATAAAACATTATCTATATCTACTGTATATATAGTCATGCTAATGAGGTTGGCAACCACAGCAAACACTTTTAAACCTGACTTTTACACTATGTACCATAAACCAAGAAAAATTCTACAGAAGTATTCAGAGAAGAGTTACTCTTTAACATCCTGTGTAAAATTAACAGTTTACTCTGGTTATAAAACAGAACAATAATTCACTGTACGGTAAAAAGTACAATGTCTATGTCTTCACTCTATAGCAATAACAGTGTCTAAAACCATAACATGAATGTGTTCCTCTACTGCATTGTCCTGTGTTTATAAATAGTAATTTATAATACATGTACTATACTACTTACCTGGGGTATCATGCTGTGGAATTGACAAAGCATCTTATATGTCTATATACCAATACTGTAGTATTTACTAACTGTGTCATCATGATTTGCATGAACTGCACTCTGTAATGTTTGTAAGTCATTGGTTACTGAGTAAGTCACCTTCACACCTTCATTAACTTATTCATTTTCTAAATGGATTATCCTAATTATGGTAAAATAAGATCCCTGAGTCTATACCAGGAATTAACTGGGTTAGATGTCAGTCCACCTTAGGTCAAACAAGTTTACCCAATTCTTTACACCTAAAGGCATTTTAGTGTCTCCACATAACAACATCCAATGGACAGTAAGACAAACTTCTCTACAAGACATCCACACGGACACATGGTTCTGTACAAATGCACACAATGTGTTAAAATTTCCCTTTAGAATTTGCCGTTAGAAATCAGAATGTGTTGTTGACAGCACGTTAAACTGGTCCCAACAGCCCCAAAACATGATGCCAAAAAATGTTTTGTCTGTATTATGTCTGTATGTTGGAATGTAGTGTTTTTCCTTATTTTAAAAACTTCTAAAAATTATACATATAAGTATATAACTAGACTTATACATCATGCTCAGCAGTGTGCCTATTTATGACATGCATTCTCTGCTATTGCCTATTTTAGACAAAGTTATGGTTAAATGACATCTAGAGATTTTTATTTATTACCCTCTGCTTAATCCTCGATTAGGGTCGTGGGGTGGGTTTCCCATCTATCAATCACACTCACTCACACACAGACACTAAAGGGGCAATTTGCCTTAATTTCATGTTTTTGGGCTGTAGGAGGAAATCTGAGAAAACCCATGGAAACTCCACTCAAATTGGGATCCTAACCTGTATCCCCAGCGGAGACAGGAATGAACCAACAACAAAGCCACTGTGTCGCTTAGTCTAAAGAATAATTAAATATAACCCTACCGTGCAGAAAATTTTACACCACATCTGTCTAAAGTCAGTGATTGACTAACAGTAGTGCCTTGATACGGTGGGCGTTTTTTTTTTTATCATTTTATTTTACTCTAAAGCTGATTGGTACAAAAAATTGCCGCTGAGACTTCTGTTTATTGTTGGTAACAGGTGGCATAGTAACTTTGTAGCTACACACTTAATAATTCGTCCAGGGTTTGTGAACAAGATTAAGTTTATGTTCATTGTCAGTGAGATTAATCCAGCAAAATCGAATTGTTATTTTTAAAAATCATGTTCATTCATTTTAGAGTGATTGCTGCGGCCCATTAATCTGGAAAGTGTTACAGTGCCACTTCCAAATACTATAAACTTAATCATTTTATATTGAGTAAGTATTATTAACTATTATTCACAAGTAAAAAAATGGTGATGGCAAAGTTAAGGGGGCATATATTAATGCCCACAAACCTCAATAAACTGTGACTGCACCATAATGAGAGAGGGCCGAAATTTACCCAGACAGATGGAAGTGACAGATAAATTTATACAGAAAAGGAGTTAGCACAAGTGTTTGTTTTTACATGCTATTAATTCATAAGGCATGCTTAGTTTTTCATACAAAAGCGTCATTATTATTAAATGTAAAGATGATAGAATTTCTCGATTGCATGATAGCATATACATTTATTTTTCTATACAGTATACATTATTTGTTTTTATGTAAGGTGCAAAAACCTAGACCTGGGCATTCAATATATAACGAGGGTGACGAAATCTGAGAAACCCCATGGAAACGCCAACCAAATTGGGATTCTAACCTGGATCCCCAGCGGAGACAGGAACGTGCAAACAACAAAGCCACTGTGTCGCTTAGTCTCGAGATTAATTAAATATAACCCTACCGTGCAGAAAATTTTACACCACATTTATCTGAAGTCAGTGATTGACTTACAGTAGTGCCTTGATACGGTGGGCGATTTTTTTTTTTTACTCCAAAGCTGATTGGTACAAAAAATGGCCTCTGAGACTTCTGTTTATTGTTGGTAACAAGTGGCATAGTAACTTTGTAGCTACACACTTAATAATTCGTCCAGGGTTTGTGAACAAGTTAAGTTCATGCTCATTGTCAGTAAAATTTATCCAGCAAAATCGAATTGTTATTTTAAAAATCATGTTCATAAGTTTTCTAACCATTAACGGTAGGATCTTCGCCAAATACATCGTCTCCGACTCGGGCTTGTGCCATAGCGCTGCGCATCGCTGCTCCGGGAACAGTAACGGTGTCGCTGCGCAGGTCCACTGTCCGCCTGGAGACTGATCCCCGACCTGCCGCTCCGCTGTAACCTCTGCTACCGAGTACAGCCCCTGCACCGCGGCCGCTCTTACATTCGCACAGGCGCCTCAAACACAGCTGAAGAGTACGGACTGACACGGAGAGTGTTTGAGAAGCCATGTTTCTTTAACAGCACAGCTGTATCCGCACGGACTTTGATCGCTGCCTACAGCAGTTACTGGTTGCTTTTAACTCTCAGCCAGATGTTCTTGTTTAAGTGAACTCTGCTGTGACGTAGACACTGGGTGGATACAGAGTCTTTGGGTGACAGCGTTACCCGTTACTGAGCACCGCCGGTTAGTTTCAACTCAAGCCGCACTAGCGGCAGCGCTTACAAAACTGCTGTTTAAGCACCGATACTCTTGGACCCGTTTTTTATGACACTGCCATCTAGCGGGAAATTAGTTTAGAAAACGTACTTCTATGACCTTTTATTGAACAGTTTATTCATTCATTATCTTCCGCTTATTCCTTTTGGGGGGGCGCCAATCCATCGCTGGGTACACACCCACTCACCCAGTCACACGCACATACACACACTATACAGGGCAATTTAGAGCATACAATTTACCTTAATGTTTTTGGAATGTGGGAGAAAACTGGAGAACCCGGCGGAAACCCAGGCAGACACGGGGAGAACATGCAAACTCCACCCAGATACGGATTCAGCGCTGAGAGGTAAATGTGCTAACCACTAAGCCACTGTGCCGCCCACAGTTTATTCATTCATTATTTGTTATCTTTAGCTTAATCCTCTACTGGGGTCGCAGGGGCGTTTCCCATGCCCATCCAGGGGAAATCATTTCAGGCACTGAGCAGGTACACCCAGGACAGATCACCAATCTATTGCTGGGCACACTCACACAGCCAAACACATACTATAATGGCCAATTTGGAGCATTCAGTTTACCTTGAATGCATGTTTGTAGACTATGGGAGAAAAGTGGAGATAACCCACGCGGACACAGGGAGAACAGGACACTCCACCCAGATCATGATTTGATCCAGGAATCCCCAGCACTAAGAGGCGCCAAAGCACCTTGCAAATGAGAGAACAACACACTGTAGTATCATCAAAGTACGCTGCTCAAAAAAATAAAGGGAACACAAAAATAACACATCTCAATAAATAAAATATTTCAGTTGAAAATCTTTATGTAGTAGACAGTGGAATGCGTTGAGAACAAAATAACATAAAAATGAA
>JAOUQT010021036.1:0-11787 GCA_025769995.1 Xyliphius kryptos
ACATGAAGGTAAATTGAATGCTCTAAATTGCCCTGTATAGTGTGTGTATGTGTGTGTGACTGTGTGAGTGAGTGTGTGACTGTGTGAATGAGTGTGTACCCAGCAAAGGATTGGCGCCCTGTCCTGGGTGTTTATATAAAAAATCTTTTTTCTACACACACACAATGCAAAAACCTATGCAAAAACGATAAAAAAGGATTATTTTGTCACGACTGACAAAAGACACACCTTGACAAAAGTTCAAGTAGTGTAGTTTTAAAATAAATGTTAACATGAAGGAATGCATTGATTTACAAAATAAACAGGTGGGTCCCCAGAATCGAGTAAGAAATTTGTTGTTTAGCTCAAGAATTTGCCAAATTTGATCAGTATTCCTCATACAAAAATTAATTAATAACAATCTAAAAGTGCAGAAATGGCCACAAGTCCTCCTTAGCGTAAAGAGTGTGGGGTTTAAACTTAACTGGCACATACAGATCTGACTTTGACCCCATCCAACATCACAACAGAATGATGGACAGCCACCGGATCACTGCTGAAGTCCATAAACTTTTGCAATAGCATCAAGTTGCATAAGCTTGCAGCCCGAGCCAGATACTCACTGGTGTGCACTCGTACGGAGCACTGCGCGCAGCTGATTAAAAGGCTGGTTCCATCCTGCTCTAGGTACGGACTGGACAGGTGCAGCTCATCACTCTCTTCGGTGGTGGTGCTGAAGCACATCTCAGGAATCAGCGGCTTCGTCCTGATCTGATCTCCGACACCAACAGAAATCTGCCCACTGGCGCTCTCTTTTGACTGAGTAGGAAACATTAGATATATGTGTTTTTGTGATGTTACCAAGAAAAAGTTAGTAATAACAAAGTGATCAAGAATTGAGAGAAAACTTATACCAATGCCACCATTATCTTAGATTAACATGTTTACATTCCAGAAGAAATAAAGTAATCTATATTTGCCTACTGTACTTACACAGAGGGATTAGTCCTCCACATTTAACTCATCCGTGCAGTAAAAACCA
This sequence comes from Xyliphius kryptos, assembly GCA_025769995.1. NCBI lineage: Eukaryota > Metazoa > Chordata > Actinopteri > Siluriformes > Aspredinidae > Xyliphius > Xyliphius kryptos. The sequence continues at coordinate 1,022 of JAOUQT010021036.1, forward strand.
CACATAGACACACACTGAGTGAAGAAAGCACTTCAGTACTTCATAGTATTTGGTAGGATCGGGAATAGAATAGGGGATCATCAGGTCGCAAGGCTGGTTCCTTAACAACAAGCCTATGACTTTCCCAGGAGTGTATGTTTGTAGAGAATTGTTCTATGGTGTTCAGGACTAAGACATTCAACTAGAAATTGTTTTGCAATTTATCACGTTACATGTAATTCATCGTAACTCCGCATCAACGCTTGAAAGAGCAACGTGAAGCTAATGCTGTAAGGGAGTGGTAGCTCAGTGGTCTAGGTGTTGGATTATCAATCAGAAGGTTGGGGGTTCAAATCCCAGATCTACTGATGCTACCAATGTGGGTCCTTGAGCAAGACCCTTAACCCTAATTGCTCCAGGGTGCTGTACCAACCCTGTGTTCTGACCCCAACCAAGTTGGGATACTTGTAAGTCGCTTTGGATAAAAGCGTTTACTAAATAATTAAATGTAAATGTAATGTAAATGTACTTGGGTGTCCACTTGAGTACCAACCTCACCTGGCGCAACAACACTTCCAGTCTGGTCAGGAAGGCACATCAGACGGCTACTTCCTCAGACGGCTACTTCCTCAGACGGCTGAGAAGTGCCAGACTCGGGAGCTTAGTCCTCAACTTCTTTTACAGATGTGTGGTGGAGAACGTCCTGTGCTCCAGCATCAATATGTGGCAGCGAAGCTGCTCTGCCTCAGACAGAAAATCTCTGCAGAGCACAGTGAAGGCTGCACAGAGGACTGTTAGAGTCAGTCTCCCCACCACCACAGACATCTACACCTTCAGATGCAGGAAAAGGGCATCCTGCATCAGTAAGGACTCCACTTACCCAGCACACTAACTTATTGTTCTGCTCCTCTCAGGCAAGAGACTGCAGAACATTGCTGTGAAGAAACCATGCGGCCAAAGGCGCTCTCCATGCAGGCGAAACAAGCCATCCTTAAGCTAACAAAACAGAAAAAAACCCATCCGGCAAAATCTACAGTTTGGTACATCCTGAGCAAGGATGTGGCGGCGCAACTAATAGCTGCAGTGGCTCGCTCTCACCCGTATGGAGAGATAGTAACATAATTTCGATTCTCTACAGTGGAATTGACAATAAAATACCCTTGTATCCCTTGTATCCTTAAAATAAAGCACTGGTAAACTCATCCATGCAAAAAAAAAAAAAACTGGATGCTCACAGAAGACAAGAGTGTTGGATGATCGCGGAATAATTTCCATGGTGAAGAGAAACCCCTTCACAACAGCCACCAGGTGAACAACACTCTTCAGGAGGTAGGCATATCAATACCCAAGTCTACCATGAAAAGCAAGTAAATACAGAGGGTTCACTGCACGGGGCAAGCCAATCATAAAGATCAAAAATAAAAAGCTAGTCGCTAAAAAACATCTGAAAAAACAGAACAGCTCTGGAATAACATTCCAACTCATGATCCAAAACATACCACTTTGTCTGTAAAACACAGTGGAGGCAGTGTGACGGCTTGGGCATGCACGGCTGCCAGTGGCACTGGTTCACTAGTGATTATTATGATTATAGTGATCTGACACAGGACAGAAGCAGTCTGATTAATTCCAAGGTATTCAGAGACATGTTCTTAAATCCAGCCAAATGCAGCTCAACTGATTTGTCGACATTTCATAATGCAGCTGGACAATGACCCAAAACATAAAGCAACCCAGGAGCAAAGAATTGAAATGTTCTTGTAAGACCAAGTCAGTCACCTGATCTCAATCCAATTGAGCATGTGTTTCACTTGTTAAAAACTAAACTTCAGACAAAGGCCCACAAACAATGAACAACTAAAAACCGCTACAGTAAAGGCATGGCAGAGCATTAAAACAGTGGAAATAGAGTGTCTAAAGACGTCCATGAGTTCAAAACTTCAGGCGATCATTGCCAACAAAGGTATATCAACCAAGTATTATAAATGAATGTTTTTGTTATTTTGTTCTCAATGCATTTCACAATCTACTAAATAAAGATTCCCAACTGAAATATTTAATTCATTGAGATCCAGAATGTCTTCTTTGTGTTCCCTTTATTTTTTTGAGTAGTATATATTTGTACGTATATACAAAGGATAAGAATATGCATATGCAATATTTCATTGCATGCAATTAAAGCTTTTGTCCTTCTTGTTACTCTAGGTTGTGCATCCTCCTCTTGCAATTGTGAGAGTCATTATAGGTGGCCACAGCTGTGGGCAGAAATTAATTCTTGTAGCACTGCTTTGTTGCTTCGGTTACTGAAACCTACGACTGAAAGTACTTCACTGTTGAATCAAAAGCATATTTCATAAAAATAAAAAAAATAAAAAAATAACTAGGACACAAGTTAGATATACTTTTTATTAATCTAGTGACACAGTTGATCATACAGTGTATCCCAAAAGTGAGTACACCACTTACATTTCTGCAGATATTTAAGTATATAATTTTAAGGGACAACACTGACAAAATGACTTTTTTGACACAATGAAAAATAGTCTGTGTGTAACTTATATAACGGTAAATTCATCCTTTCCTAAAAATAATTCAATATTTTGCCATTAATGTCTAAACCACTGGCAACAAAACCACTGGCAGTTCCTGAAGTGTCAGTATTTTGGGTGGCCACCATTATTTTTCAGAATTGTCTTAACTGTCCTGTGCATGGAGTTTACCAGAGCTTCACAGGTTGCCACTGGAATTCCACTCCTCCATGATAACATCACATCACACAACACCTTCCGCTTGAGGTGCCCTAAATATGTTCTATGCTTGGCCAGTCCATCACCTTTACCCTGAGCCTCTTCATTAAAGCAGTGGTCGTCTTAGAGGTGTGTTTGGGGTCATTATCATGCTGGAACACTGCCCTGCGACCCAGTTTCCGGAGGCAGGGGATCTCTGCCTCAGTATTTCACAGTAAATATTGTTTTTCACAAGAGGCTTCCTTCTGGGGTTACAGCCCTGCAGACCAATTTGATGTAGTGTGCAGCGTATGGTCCGAGCACTGACAGGCTGACTCCCACCTCTTCAATCTCTGCAGCAATGCTGACAGCACTCCTGTGCCTGTCTTTCAAAGACAGGATTTGAATGAGGCGCTGAGCACGTGCACGCAGCTTCTTTGGATGACCAACTCAAAGTCTGTCTGAGTGGACCCTGCTTTTTTAAAATGCTGGATAATCTTGGCCACTGTGCTGCAGCGTAGTTTCAAGGTGTTGGCAATTTTCTTGTAGCCTTGGCCATCTTTATGTAACAATTCATCTTTTAAAATCCTTGTAGAGTTCTTTGCCATGAGGTGCCATGTTTAAACTTTCAGTGACCAGTATGAGAGATTGTGGAAGCTGTACTACAAAATAAAACACACCTGCTCCCTATGCACAGCTGAGACCTAGTAACCCTAACAAGTCACTGGAAAATGAAAAGCAGTGCTCAATTTGAACATTAAGGAGTGTATTCAGTTTTGTTGCCGGTGGTTTAGACATTAATGGCTGTACATTGAGTTATTTTGAGGGAAGGATAAATTTACACTGTTATTTAAGCCTCACACAGACTACTTTTCATTGTGTCAAAGTGTCATTTTGTCAGTGTTGTCCCATGAAAGGATATACTTAAATACCTGCAGAAATGTGTACTAATTTTTGTGATACACTGTATCCATGCCACAAAACGATGATATTTTCAATTATAATATAGATGTTTATTTATTGGAAAATGTCATTTTCATATTTGGTGTCTTTAATAGATTGTTTAACTTTTTTTTTGTTTTTAAATTCAAATATCATTTAGCAAGTCAGCGGCATGGTGGCTTAGTGGTTAGCACGTTCGCCTCTCATTGCTGGGGATTCCCGGTTCGAATCCCATGTTCTCCCCGTGTCTGCGTGGGTTTCCTCTGGGTTTTCCGGTTTCCTCCCACATCCCAAAAACAAGAAGGTAAATTGAATGCTCTAAATTGCCCTGTATTGTGTGGGTGTATATATGTGTGTGTGTGTGTGTGTGTGTGTGTGTGTGTGTGTGTGTGTGTGTGTGTGTGGCTGTGCGTGTGAGTGTGTGCCCAGCGATGGATTGGCGCCCTGTCCTGGGTGTATCTGCCCAGCGCCTGAGATGTTCCCCCCTGGACGGGCATGGGGAACCCCCCCCCCGCGACCCCCATAAAGGAATAAGCGGAAGACAATGAATGAATGAATTTAGCAAGTCTTAACTGTGAAGGCCACATGCAGCAAATAAATTCAAACTTACATGCTAATTTTGGGTAGTCATATACACCAAATAACACATACATAACCATATTCTAACCCAAACCCCACTTGATAGCAATTTCCATTTTTGGAGTGAAACAAATGGTTACGTTATCTAACATAGCACGTTTTTGTCATTCTCATTCGTCTGTTCACCGGCATAGTTTTAAAGCTGGCAGGTGTGTTTTAATGCAAACAAGTGTGAAATTAATTATTAAAATAAAATTTGGAGCCTTGGCTATAGAGTGAGAAAACAAATGGGCCTGCATTAAAATATGCCCTCATAAAATACCATGACACATTGGCTATTTTAAAGCAATCAATGTTTTTGCCATGAACACACAAACTATTACATTTACTCACTGCTGTGTTTTAGAATAGTTAATGTTAATTTGCAGTTTACACAATTAAACGCTGGCATCAGCACTGCAGCCAAGCTCTCATTTTTTGTTACTGCTGCACTTGTTCTCCTCACATTGGCTTTAAACTTTTTTTAATTACCTGAACCCAGATTATTGAGTCTATTATCTCCCTATTCACAAGCTGTACTTTGATGTCCCAGTCACAGTTATGTTTATTGTGTTTTTTAACCACAGTTAATGAAACTACCATTTTCATAAACGGAAACTGGCACTGGCAGTTGTACAATAAACCAATATGCTTATTAATAAACACAGAAAATGTTTTACTATGAGAAAAAAAATAGGAAACAATCCAGGAAATCACAAATCAATGAAAGAATTTATTTGTAAATGATGGTGGAAACATAACATTGGTTGACAATGAAAGAGATCAAACGTTTCCTTATAGAAATACAAATCTGTTGCCGTTTCCATTTCGTAGTTAATCATTAATTTCAGCCTTAGTGTCTTTTTGATAAGCTATGGCAATGATAGGGATTTGAACTCTGGTCTCACTGTACACTTCATGTGAAAACCTCTGTTCTTTGAAATACATGGTAAGCTCTCAGCACTGTATTTAATCTAATACTTTTTGTACTGTCTTGTGGTTTAAAATTGTATGTAAAATTGTTAATTATGCCACATTTTAACTACATGTCACATTTTAACTACTTAACATGATTTGCTTTCTAATTTTCTTTTAGTGCTTCAAGGATACAATGGTCTCTTTTCTAGATAATAAGAAATGCTGCTTTGCTGGACTAGTGCTTTTGAGTTTCTTAGTTCAGAACTGCCTGAGTGGAAAAATTTTGGTTTACCCTGCAGATGGTAGTCATTGGATAAACATGAAAGTGCTGATTGGAGAGCTTCACTCCAGGGGCCACAGCATTACTGTAATTCGACCTAGTAAAAGCTGGTACATATCTGAACACTCCCCTCTATACACATCCATCACCATCCCTGATGACACTACAAGTGATTTTTTTGAGGAATATTTAAGAAAGATGATCGAAATCCAGCGCAGTGACACTTTTAGCCTTGCATTCATCAAAACTCAGATGGATTTTTTTTCAATGATCTCAGATGCCCATCATATTACATGTAGTATAGTGAGTAGGATCGTTGAAGATAAGAAACTGATTAAATGGCTCCAAGATGAAAAGTATGATCTTGTTTTAACTGATCCAGCCATGTCAGGTGGTGTTGTCCTAGCCCATTACTTAAAGTTACCTTTAGTTCTGAATGTGCGCTGGGTCACCAGTGGAGAGGGCCACTTCGTTATTGCACCTTCACCCTTGTCTTATGTACCTGTACCTGGCACTGGACTCACAGACAAAATGACATTTACTCAAAGAGTTAAGAATATCCTTTTCTATGCAATTATTTATTTTCAAGATTTATTTGTGGTGGGACCACATTACAAAAAGCTATGTGAAAAGTACTTTGATCAGGGCTGTGACATTGTCAGTCTTCTGCAGAATGCTGATATTTGGCTCATGAGACTTGATTTTGTGTTTGATTTTCCACGGCCCACCATGCCCAATGTTGTGTATATTGGTGGCTTTCAGTGTAAGCAGTCAAACCCCCTCACAAAAGATTTTGAAGCATTTGTTCAGAGTTCTGGAGATCATGGATTCATCGTCATGTCCTTGGGAACATTGGTGAAAGGTCTTCCAGGGGAAATAACAGACCAAATAGCCACAGCTTTCGCAAAACTATCACAGAAAGTCATTTGGAGACATCTAGGACCACGGCCCTCTGTCCTTGGAAAAAACACTTTACTGGTTGACTGGATGCCACAAAATGACCTGCTGGGACACTCAAAGGTTAAATTATTTGTAGCTCATGGAGGAACCAATGGGGTTCAGGAGGCCATCTATCATGGGGTGCCTGTTCTCGGCATTCCCTTATTCTTTGATCAGTTTGACAACCTTATGCGGATTGAAGCCAAAGGAGCAGCAAAAATTCTTGAATTGTCTAAACTAAATAGTAAAACCTTTGAAATGACAATAATGGAACTACTAAATAATAGTTCTTACAAAGCAAACATGCAGCGACTTTCTACTCTACACAGGGACCAGCCAATTAAGCCTCTAGGTAGTGCTGTTTTCTGGACAGAGTATGTAATGCGGAATAAAGGGGCTGCTCATCTACGTACAAAGGCCAACGCAATGCCCTGGTATGCTTTTTATTCTGTGGATGTGTTTTTTTTTCTGTTAACCATAGCAACAGTGCTCATAATCACTATTGCACTATTCATCAGATATTTCTGCTGTGAATTGTGTTGCAAAGGAAAACAAAAACATGAATAAATCAGAAATCAGTTAAGGTGCACAATTACAATGTTGCTAAGTACATTTTACTGCATTAATTTAGTGGAAATTAATGTGTCCTGATCAATTTAAACCATATGTAAATTTTATGTTATATACTATATTATGAATGAGAAAAATATTTTTAATCAATAAATAAAAACTTGTAGTAGGTAATATCAAAGTGGGTCTGATTTAGTTATTGAAATGTAATTATAGACAATCTTTTCTAAATACGTAACATGTACTTTGAAGTATATTAACACAATTAATACATTTTTCAAACGAGCTTTTAGTTCTATTTAAGACTTCTTCAAGCAAGTACATGTTTGTACATGTTTTGAAACATTGTAAGTTTTACCATGCATTAAATATGGCATTAATTTTCTTGATCAAAATAGTTTTATGTGTAACAATCACTATAATTTGTAAAAAATTAACATAATGTGAAATTCAGTTACCAATTTCAAGTCACAAATTCCTATTAAAAAGTACTAACCTTCCAATTCTTCCAATTCTAAGTCTTCCAATTATCCGTTAGTACTGAAATGACTTACTGTAATCACAACACCGTACTGTCAGAATCTTGCTGCATTCACTTATACATTGACAAGGTAAACCCCTCATGTCCTAACCTGATCACTAAGAGGAGGCAGAGACCAATGAGAACAGGTGTAACAAAGTAGTACAAAAAACAAAATGATAGTAATTCATAAAACAGTTGCAACCATAACCAAAACAATCAGGAGTATGTGTTACCAAATATAAATTGGATACGATAAGAAGAAATACCTGGCAGAACATGGAAAAGATGCCTGGTCCGAGGCTGAGTGAAACAAACTGTGAAAGGGCTAAATGAAAAAAAGGTTACAGCAAAGATAATGGAACTAATGCCTTAATAAAACGAGCAGAAATAAACCAAAAATGCCATTATAATGTATAAATGGAGGCAATGTAAATATAATTATGAACCGAATGTACTCACAGGTACACTATCATTTTTTTGTAAGCAGTAGGGCAATAGTACTGTTGTGTTATGTTTTAAAACCTGAGAACATACTTTTTTTTAAATAATTACATATGATTATATATCGTGGAGGAGCAGTATGGGTTGCATGCTTCTGAGCTGAGACAAAAATATGCAGGAGATGGAGGGTGGAAAAAATAAATTTGTAGGCACTTGGTTATTGCTTTGCAAAATCATTAGTTATATATTAAAACTGCAAACCAACAAACATGAAGCAATAAAAAATAACTTCAACGACTCCAAACAGTATGTTGCATGGAATCTTTCATTATGTTGACCATACTCCCTGGTGGCATTGCAAACACACCGATCTTAATCAAACAGTATTTGAGTATATCAAGAATATAAACCAACAAAGAAAAAGATGGATATAAATAGATTTGTATTTGCTTGCTTAATTGAATTTCGAGCATTTCATAGCAGTGATGGTGTGTTTTCAGATATGTTGCTGCCTATGCTATAGATACTAGTCCTAGACCTTAGAAGGTGCTGCAATCCAATAAGCTGGAGGTCCCCTCTCATCCTCAGTCTGCAGGACACAGCATTCATAGCTTCCAAAAAGATTTTTAAAAATTTATTAATTTGACCATGTAACAATTTTTTCACAATGCCTCGGACCATTTTGTTTAAGCTTTAGCCCAGAGAAGATGATATTTCTGGATGTCATTCACCTATAGTTTCTTTATTAAATTATACAGCTTTAGCTTGCATTTACAGATTGTCAGGTAAACTGTATTCATAAACAGTTATTTCGAAAAGTGTTCCTGAGCCCTCCTGATATCTGTACAGATTGTGTAATGGTCAGTTGTCCGTTTTAAACAATTGGAAAAACTATATAAGACCAGTGAGTCCATCCAGCAGGAATGCAACACTACCAGTCCAACAGAAATGTAGGTTTCATCTGATAAGCGTTGTAGCTAAAGTGCTTTTGTCTTTTTTTCTTTTGCCTTGTATTTAAACCTAAATGAATGTCTGTGCTTGTACATGTATAAGATCAGCAAGAACATACCTACAGTCAGTGTAAATTGAAATCAATTATGCCTTTGCTCAGCTAAGCTTTCATTTATGTTTGAAACTTAGCTTGTGCTTTTGTTGAACTTTGTTTGATGTCATTTATTTTTCTATGTTTTATCATGTCTTTGTGAAGTATGTGTGACACAGTACAGAAATTTTTGATATATGTTGCGATTGACTGGTCAATTTTGGAGATTAAACCCTGTTAAAAAATATATTAAACACATTTTGTCTGACCGATGTTCAGTTTTGCAAGCCCTCTTCTGTTGATATGTTTTTTTATTTTTTTATTGTAGCGAGGGCATGCTGCATTTAAGTAATTAATACTGGTGTTCTTTACACTTAACAACTTAAGTACAACTTAAGGAACAACTTAAAAGTAGAAGCAGTAGAAGACTTGTTAACTCCACTTAACAAAAACATACTTTTCATGGACACATTACACTTTATCATTCATAACCCAAATACTCATCACATCTACCTCATTTACAGTCTACAAAAATTTACTCTATTGTTACTGTTTACATTCATTATACATAGTTTCTGCTATATTTCATATGCTGCCATATTTATATTTTATATGCTGATATATTGTATATAACATTTACATATATATTGTATTTATATCTTTTTTTTCATTTTTTAAGTTCTAACTTAATAGGATAGGGTAAAACCGTGAGCAGTCATTTCATCTTTGTTTCATGTACCACATGCAATGAAGAGCATAATAAAGTCTCTTTGAATCCTTGAGACAAGTGTACATGTATGTTATGCCAACGGTCACAGGCACTGTTTAAATGAGGAAATACGGAGTGGCACTACAACACTAGCCACCAGAAATTCAAAGACAGTGTGCTGGGTCTCTCTGGCGGGCGACAAGGCGGACGACCCTGAGAGCTCCACCCCTCTGGCGGACGGCACGGCGGATAACCATGGGTTCTCCACCCCACTGGCGGACGGAGTGGCGGGCGGGCACGGGTTGTCCACTCCTCTACCAGACGGTGTGATGGGCATCCTTGGGTCCTACACCCCGCTGGCGGATGGCGTTGCAGGCAGTCTCCGGTTCTCCACCTCTCAGGAGGACGGCGTGGCGGGCGGCCACGGGTTCTCCACCTCTCTGGCGGGTGGGGTGACGGACTGCCTCGAGTGCTCCACCCCTCAGGATGAAGGCGTGGCGGGCGCTTACGGGTTCTCTATCCCTCTTGCGGGTGGGGTGGCGGCTTGACGGCCTCCGACGGAACGGTTGGGGCTGGACGGCCTCCGGTGGACAGACTTGGGGATCTGTGGCCGGGTCTGAGGCCACCCTAGTGGCAGTAAGGATGCTGCTGGCGGGCAGTGGGCTGCTGTCTGGAGAGTGTAGCTGTCACCCTTTCAAAGTATGCTGGTGCTGTCTTCCAAAATGTCAGCCTTATCCACCCCCCCCTCCCCCGCCTTCCCCTGCCGCCCCGGATGGCAGAGAAGGGAACGCGCTCTCATTCTCCTCCCACTACTGCACACAGAACACAAAGGACAGGACACCAGCCAAAAATGCGAAGACTGCTTCACTTGACACTTGCGCCCAGACACACATGGAAGGATAAGGGGAACCAGGAGAACTGAGGGAAAAAACACATACCACAGGCACCACACGTTAGAGACATGCATCTCAGGCACCACCCATTCCCCCACACGCAGCTCATGTAGAGCACGCTCACATACACGCACCTCCGGCACCACATGCTGAGGGACACGTCTCTCAGGCATCACACGCTCAGGG
>JAOUQT010021045.1:0-11787 GCA_025769995.1 Xyliphius kryptos
TGACTCTGACCTACAGGACAGTCTCTGGATCTGTCCCCTCTTACCTTCAGTCCATCTTTACTAAATACACTCCGACTTGTTCACTGCCCTCTAGTGAAGAATGTCGCCTGGTGATTCCAACTCATCGAGACGCTAACTCTCTCTCCATTTCATTCAGCACTGCTAAATGGTGGAACCTCCTTCCCAACAACATCCGTAAAGGTGTCACTCAGCATCTTCAAGAAACTTCTCAAAACCCATCTCCTTCACAGACACTTGCTATTAAAAAAATAATAATGGCAATTAGAATTAAGGGCCTTGCTCAAGGGCCCACATTGGTAATTTTAGTGGGATTTGAACCCATAACCTTCAGATTGTTAGTCCAACACCCAAACCACTGAGCTACTGAGCTACGGGCTCAACGGCCAAATAAAAAAATCAGTGAGTGACTTTAATGAAACGTGCTGTTCAACTGCTCGCCACACGGGCGTAAAAAAGAGTAAGACAGCTAGTTATATACAGTATATCTGCCGCCGACGGCTTCATCCTGGTACCGAGGTTCGTCCAGCACAGCCGACATCTAAGCCGAGTAGGTACATGCCAATCTGACAGCAGTGAGGGAGCGATGCTGCCTCTGAGCCTGACAGCCGCTCTAAGGCTGCATCCCAAAAGACTTGGGCCAAAAAAAAGAGGAGAGACAGAACCATATACGCCGCAAGAATCTACATTCATATATACATATATACATCAAACATCGCCAGTGGATGTCTTCCGCAACATCACACGTTCCTCCACCTGATTCCCATCTCACACCTTCCAACTACAGTCGCTGGAAACGAGCTCTCACCGCCGCCGTGGCTCGTTCGGCCTCATTAGCGTGAGGAACATCAGATATGTGATGCATCCTTCCGAGCGGGAGGTGCGAGAGTCTTCAGAGCTTTACAATAACGCGCGAGAGGGCCAATCCACTCACCGCATTTACTTTCGCACGCGTGCTAACGGGAGTGCCGGCGCATTTCCATTTCTTTTCGATGAAGTGAATCGCGGTTCACGTGCGTCACGCCGCCTCCCACCCCACAGAAGCAGACGCAGTCCATGGCATTTTTTAATGACTCCCTGACAGACTCGGTAATGATGCTAAAAATGATCCGACAGCCACGGTGACCTCACGCTCTGCCGGACGGAAACACAGCCGGAAATAATGAGTTTCACACTCGCACCCCGGAACATTTCACGTTTACGTTCGCCATTTTTAGAGGACAGGAAAGCAAACGAAACAGACCCTGCGCTCAAAACCGGACCCATCCATCATTTACCGCTTAATCCCATCCTGGAGTTGCGGCGGGGGTTCGCCAATGGGCAGATAAACCCAGGACAGGGCGCCAATCTATCGCTGGACACACACTCATTCTCACATACACACACACACACACACACACACACACTATATGGGCCAATTTAGAGCAGCCATTTCATCTTGAATCCATGTTTTTGGAATGTGGGAGAAAAAAAACAACCAGAAAATGGGGAGAACATGCAAACTCCACCAGCGCCAACTATTTCGTTTTATTTTTCTCTAATCAGCGAGTCAACGGTTTAGCGTTGGGCAGAGGTTTGGTATGTTTTCCTCGCAGCGATATGTGCAGTCACATACAGTCATCCGATAGCGGCTGTAACAAGTATATGAACCGCACACATTATATATAAAAATAGTTGTATTCTGTTTTACAGAAAAGACTCCATTCACTGAGTTTGACTGATTCGGTCCATTAGTGAGCGCCGGAACTCGACTGGCCCTGACCCCGGTCGTCACCGCTGACTCCCCCTGACCCATCATGGACAGAGCTGGTGTGTTTTCCATTTGATTTCATCCCGTGTTTTCCACACAAACCTCTTTGTCCTTCTGGTTCTCGTACCCATGACCCCATGAAAGGAAGACTGGCTTTTAGGGAAATGCCTTCCACACAAACACATCCTTTCATCACGCGGAGTGCGCCATGAGTGTACCAACCGAGACCCTACGGAGTGCCATCTCTGTGCTGTTCATTCTCTCTCCACCGTTTCTCTGATTATATTTTTGTTTATTGCCATTTGACTGAATGAAGTCGGTCCAAGATTCGGGAGCAGGTGGGTGACCCCCGGTGGTCATCATTAAAGCCATGACCCACTTAGTTAAGCCCAGGCCTCATTAGCCACTTGTCGCGGCTGTGTAGCGGCATTACGGCAGGGGTACCGGGGGTTAAATGGAAAGCCAATCAGCTGAGAATAATTGTACGGTTTAAGGCCAAATGAACAAGCCAATTAAATCAAGGCAGCTGAGGATTCTAATCGTTCACTCCCTCCGCAGAGTGCTATTCCTGAACGAGGAAAGGTGCGCGGCTCAGCCGGGGTTGGGTCTCGCTCACCGACATCCCCCCCCTTCCCCCCCGGGGAAGGAATAAACAGAAAATAATGAATGAATTCTGGGTCCAGGCGTTCGAATCCCAATCTGGGTGGAGTTACCATGTCCTCCTTGTGTCAGTGTGGGTTTCCTCCAGGTTCTCCGGTTTCCTCCCACAGTCCAAAAACATGGATTTAAGGTGAACTGGCTGTTCTAAATTGCCCCTATAGACAGTGTGTGTGTGTGAGTGTACGTCCAGCGATAGATTGGCGCCCTGCCCTGGGTGCATTTGTCCAGCGTCCAGACGTTCTCCCCTGGATTGTAAAGTATTAAGAGGAAGATAATGAATGAATTAATTTTGTGTCCCATCAAGCATTATAGCCGAAGTACCCGTGACGGAGGGCATTGTCCTCCCATAAGGAATGTACACGCCCCAAAAGCAAGCCGCTCGGCGCACGGCTGCCGGCTCGCTGGATTTCGTTCCGCCTCCTCACGATCTCAGCACGAAGAGTCGACCCGCCACACGTACGGACCTGTAGAATATTCCCGAAGCGAAAACATGCAACAGGCTCACATTCATATTCCATCCTGTGCCACTAAGCGTTCAGAAACACACATTTCCCAAACGCATGGCTTCACATTCCTCTGCGCAACAAACAATTAGTACAGACTAACATATAGGGTGACATATGGTCGGCGCTAATGAGCAGTTCTAATGAGATTACGCCGCTTTTCCCGCCTAATTCAGCGATCCATCATCGGCTGACAAACCCAAACGCTCCATCGGGCCGATTCTGCTGCAGGACGCTGAAGGGACTGAGGGGGAAACATGGACGTGTGTGCGTTTCTGCTGTGAATGAGCCTCAAAGCTGCTGAGACGGAGACAAATAGACCCGCTCGCATCAATGCGGCGATTATGTGCGGAGGATCCTCGCTGTACGTCACATTTGGGAAGCGAGTGAGCCGCTGAGATTCGGAGGAACATGAGGCTCTCGAGACGAGGACCTTGAGCAGCAGGCGACGTCTGAATTTTCACGTTTCATTTGTAATCGCTGGATTTCTGTCTGGCAGACGAGTGAGAGAGAACGCCACGCTGTCTGAGAGTGACACGTATACATTATCACTCCATTTCCCGGCGAGCGGGTGCAGCAGCGTTCAACCAACGACTCAAAATGACCGCAAATTCAGATCATTTGTATGAATCTACATCTTCCAGCATCAGGTGTCTTGTTCTGGATCTGCAAGGATCTGTTAGGACACGCCTCTTTTTAGTACCACCACACAGCCGGTATTATTGGTCCGGTGCATTATTCCTATCCCAGCACTGCTGCACTAAAACCCCTCAGTGCATCAGTGTCAACAATCGACCACCCAAATGATACCCGTTCCGTGATGCTCCTGACCGACAGAGGACCAACAAAAACAAAGAAAACAGATGGACCACAGTCTATAATTGTAAAACTACAAAGTCCAGTTATACGGTAAGTGCAGGAAAGGGGGCGAGTCCAAACTTTTGACTGGTGCTGCGTGTCTGCATTTCATCCTGCCAATCATCTTAATAGCCAATCACAAGGCCACGATCCACATAAAACCCCCTTCATTAAACCATCAGAATCAGAAAATATGTAGATGTTGCTTAGTTGTAGTTGTTGTTGGCGTGATTGTTGGTACCAGACGGGTATCATCTCTGAACCATGGGATACGCACAACAAAGCCTCATGCCTCACTTACCCCACGGCTTCACATGAAAAAACAATTGCGTGAATGTTCTACAAACTTCTGCATCGGGTGACCGTTTGTTTCAGACGCATATAAATTCGCGACCTTCGTCTGCCAACATTGGGAAACCTTCAAAGACATGCTATGCGTTGTCACACAAGTACAGTCATACAACAATACGCTGACTACAGGAATACTTCCGGCGGCGATGCAGAAGTGGGACCGGCAACGTTATACTGTGTGTCAGTCTTACTCTGTTTATTATATAATTACTGCGCTTGATTAGCGCTAACTGCTTTTGTCGTCTTGTTTTTTTAAGGTGGCGCCGGCGCATTGTCCATGGCACTGCCAGAGGACCGCGCCTACGACGACTACGGGATGGAACCTGGACTTCTGCTGGAGGATGGACTCACTGAACTTATATATCCATCCATTATCTTTCACTTATTCCTCTACTAGGGTCGTGGGAAGGGGGGGGGGGTTCCTCATGCCCATCCAGGGGAGAACATCTCGGGCGCTGGGCAGATACACCCGGGACAGGGCGCCAATCCATCACAATTTAGAGCATTCAATTTACCTGGAATCCATGTTTTTGGAATGTGGGAGGAAACCGGACCTACGCAGACACGGGGAGGACATGAAAACTCCACTCAGATCGGGATTGAAAATTATCTGCGTTTGGAGAGACGTGAACACTAACGTCCTGAATGTCTCACGCTGTCCTTCTGGCCGTTCAGACTTTCAGGCCGTTTTAATTAAGCAGCAGAGCCGTGATGGATTCCACTCATCTGTCTTCATTAAGCTCCCATTTATAACCTCTCAGAGTCCGACGTCTCGCCAAAAGTCAGGATCTTCGTGCTCTTTGTACCCCACCTACACAATTCTGCGTTGTTTTAATACAACATTAAGAATAGACCAACATCCTGCACACAAAACACACAGTTCTTGACCAATCAGCTGATTTATTGCGTCTCGCTGCCACAATTATACAGAACTAGCGGAATAACCGTGCTGCGCTACGGTGGAGAACCTGATAACGACGTTAAAGATGAAAGTTGATTGTTTTAGAATGAGGGATGGCTTTGGAGTTAGTATTATAGAGTGAGGGGCGATTAAAGATCTGAATTCTGAGTCCACGTGCTAGCTATCTTACGTAGGTTCTCCAAGGACACCATAAGGAATGACGGTGCCAAGGTTCAGCCTTGTAGGAACTCGGGAAGCGGAAGAGTTGGTGGTGATTCGGTGAGTGGCGTTTACAGGTATAGATCATTAAGTATTCGTATTGGACAATTGTACGCTTCTAACTTTGTGTAAACAGTTTGTGGAAGGCCCTGTTTCTGTTCCAGCAGGACTCTGTGGCAGGAGCGCTGGCGGAGAAGGTGGCGCCAACGGTAATGGACTTTAATTAGGGGTAATTATTACGCCTGACGCTGCGCCGCCTATTGAACCAGAAACAGCACACGTGGCGGCGAGAGAGCGCCAGAATGCATGCGGAAGCCCAGCATGCGGTTTGTTGGTGGGACGTCCTGTCTCCAGTCCTCATTCCGTTTACCCTCCTACGTTGGCGCCGCCTTGTCCACTGTCCGGCCGGCTCGGGGACGATCTCTCTCATCGCGGCATGCGCCGTTTCCGGTTTTAAAGGGTGCACAGGTTCATCAGGCCAAACCGCATCAGGTGCGATATAGTTACCCCAAATCAAAATCCATTAACCGATGGCTCCGCCTTCCCGCGCAGGACTCCTCCCACACTCTCCTTTGAGGGTAAAATGATGTATTTATACAAATTTAATTCTATGGCATCCGTGCCGTATAACACACGCACTATTTCGGTACGCACACTAACACACAATAAATTGTACACCGCAGGACGGCACGCCCTCATAGCTGCGACCAGGGAAATGTGATGATGTCATAAAGGCTCTCAACGCGGCGCATGTTAACAGACATCAGCTTTAAAAGGCTGCCACACAGAAGGAGCAGCGCAGCCGTCTATTAACGGCGACAGAAGATCCATGAAACACAATAATCTTGTTGTAGCGGAGATAAAAACCACAATGCAGCTGTCACTCGCTGGGCGTGAAATTGTCAATCTGTTTGCTTCAGCATGTCACAGGAGAGAGGCAGACGCAGCTCGCATGACGTGGACGGCGGGTCATATAAGCCTTTAGCGTTTTACCAGACAAGATACACAGAGGTGTGGCGCTGTATAAATTACGCAAGTATCATTATAAATGAAATTGGAACGTCCCATACACTATATTGCTTGCTCAGCCATCCAGATGATCAGAATCAGGGGTTGCAATTCCTTCCATGACCACAGGGGGTATAAAATCCAGCAGCTAGGCATGCAGACTGTTTTTACAAACATTTGTGAGAGAACGGCTCGCTCTCATGAGTTTAGTGAATTCCAGCATGGAACTGTAATAGGGCGCCCCCTGTGGAACAAATCCAGTCGGGAAAATTTCCTCACTCCTAAATATTCCACAGTCAGATGGATTATAAGAACATGGAAGTGTTTGGGAACGACAGCAACTCTGCCATCAAGTGGTAGACCACGGAAACTGACGGAGTGGAGACAGCGGAGTGCGAAGAGGTCGCCATCTTTCTGCAGAGTCGATCACTACAGAACTCCAAACTTCATGTGGTCTTCAGATGATCTCAAGAACGTTGTGCAGAGAGCTTCATGGAATGGGTTTCCTGGTCCAGCAGCTGCATCCAAGCCATACATCACCATGTTCAATGCAAAGCGTGGGATGCAGTGGTGTAAAGCACGCCCCCACTGGACTCTAGAGCAGCGGAGACGCGTTCTCTGGAGTGATGAATCGCAATCTGATGGACGAGTCTGGGTTTGGTGGCTGCCAGGAGAACGCTACTTGTCTGACTGCATTGTGCCAAGTGTAAAGTTTGGTGGTGGGGGGATTATGATGTGGGGTTGTTTTTCAGGAACTGGGCTCGGTCCCTTAGTTCCAGTGAAAGGAACTCTGAATGCTCCAGCAGACCCAGACATTTTGGAGCCGGCCCCTCTCTCTTCCTCATGACGGTGCACCGGCGCACCAAGCAAGTTCCATAAAGACCTGGAGGACAGATTCTGCTGTGGAGGAACCTGCACAGAGTCCTGACTTTAACCCCATAGAACATCTTTGGGACGAATTAGAGTGGAGACTGAGAGCCAGACCTTCTCGCCCAACATCAGTGTGTGACCTCACAAATGCACTTCTGAAAGAATGCTCAAAAATTCCCACAAACGCACTCCTAAACTTTGTGGACAGCCTTCCCAGAGACGTTGAAGCTGCTCTAGCTGGGAAGGGTGGACCGATGTCATAATGAACCCTATGGATTAGGAATGGGACGTCACTCAGAGTCCAGTCACATCATTAGTGAAACTATAACAGAGGGACCATTGCGTCTCATTTTAAATATGGAGAACAACTGGTATGTCTGAAGTTGCACGTGTACTACATACTTGCTAACGCAAAAAGCCTTCTGCCATATGGGTCAAACAGTACTTACCAAATGAAAACTAGCAGCGACTGTCTAGTAGGCCTGATAGGAAGTCATGTTAGTCAGGGCAGCGACAGTCAAGTTGCCCTGACCAATATGGACGTAGTCTTTTCTTTTAAATGCAGGTTTGCAGTTTGATTTTAAAACCCATGATTCTGTAAAGTCTGACTGCATTTAGAATTTTGACAGTCGTCGCGCACAAACGTGCACCCCTGCACAGGAACACTCCGGTTCCGCCAGCTTGGTTAGGCTTTAATTATTCATGGAGCTCCCAAAATAGACTCTGCTTACAGCAGTGAAAACGTTCATCCAACCCTGAAATAAGAGAGGACGAAGAAGGACGAGGAGCAAAGGAGGTGGACCGTCTAAAAATTAGTTTACAACTCCCACCCGGAGAATCAAACCAGTGATTTGTCACGCTGTACTAATTCTGGTCCCACAATACACCAAGACTTCAATATCTGTTGCTATGGAACCAACAATTTGGTTTACATGGTTTACAATTTGGTTTGGCATGCTATGTTTTGTTCCTTGGACATTTGGTTGGATCCTTTAAAATTTGAGGTGGTGTAAGAGTGGTTATGCTAATGATGCTACACGTAAGCTACAATGAGCTACAGCAGAGTGAGACCAGGTTATGGGGGTTGTATTGTTCCGTGGTCTTCACAAAGACAAGCACCAATGATTTGGAACTGGACAACAACAAAGCTAACAAATGATGAGGTGATAACTAGTACCTACTGTCTAGTAGGAAGAAGATGTAGGTAAGAATGCTGTAGGAAGCTCAGTGATAATGGAAAGGCCTGCTTGGTTGAGCCCCAACCTCAACACTAAATCGGCAAACAAGGACATTTTCCAAAATTAGACAGAAAGCTCTCCATAAAGACCTGTGGCTTCAAAAGAGGGGCAACCTAAAGTTGTGTTGGATTCTGTTCCCATGCGATGTGTCCAGGGTCCTTTTTGGCTTTCTGTAGGAGAGCCAGCTTCCTCCCAATGGGATAGGACATTCTGAAATACTCTCAATGTGTCCTCCTTGAAGTATCCTTTGCTAAAAAGTGCTAGGTCAGCAGATAAGTCAAGGCCTACTTCCCCGTGTTATCTGGGTGTGTTAGCATCATCCTAAAGCAACTTCTACACACTTACTTGAGCGTGGTCATCTCCGTAAGGGAAGGGTGTGTCGCTTTCAGGTAGCTGGCTCTTCGCGTCTGGGCCTTGGGTGAAGGTTTGGGACTGCAGTCCGAGTCCCCGCTGTCGTCCTCTGCCATGGCCTTCACATAGCTGCCGCTGCGTATCCTCCTACACGGGATCTCATCGTCCTGCCCGAGAGCAGAGAGGCCACTCCACTCATCCTGAGGTACCTTCATTAGAGAGGGAAAGATGGAGCAGGAAAACACAGAGTTACCGTGTCCATACCATGTCCAGATAACTCATGGACAGCATCCTAAGCATCCCCGAGGCCCGGCATTGGAGACACCCTGCAGTTTTCTACATTCTGCAAAAGGAAGTTGCCAGTAATTGATTCCTGTCATTGTACAGCAAAATAAAGGAGGCAGATCAAAGGTAACAAAGAGCAGCACTGTTCTGGAATCAAGTAAAGAACCAGGTTTCTAAAGACGGGGAATAGGAGAAGAGATGGATGGAGATGAGAGTGAGAGCAAGGGCGAGGAAAGAAAGCAAAGCAGGTATGTGAATGGTCACTTTATACTCCAATAGGCCTTGTTGCCATAGTGATGGCCCTGACCCTGTTGCAGTAATGAGAATGTGTTAGCATCTTGTTGGATTCACACGCCCACTTTTGGTACACGTTTTTCTTCTAAATTCTTTCTCTCCCCACAATTAATTCCAACAAATCCAGCCCAAAGTATTAAGTCCCGCCCCCCACACCACTCCAATAACATTATCACAAGTTTTTTTTTTATCACCAATGAATGCACATGAACAATTATGGAACACCATTAGATGATATGACTGAACTTCTTCAGAAACATGCATGGTCTTAAGATCAGATGTTTGTGAGGATGAAGATGAGGATGACACATCAGTATGTGCTAAACATCTTCCCTACCTGTAGGAACTGGCAGGTGCGGCCCTGCTGGCAGGTCTGTGCTTTGATTAGTGCTTTGTTAATATTCACCGACCCTTTCTGGTACACCTCCCGGGCCCTGCTCACCGTCAGCGTGCT
Source organism: Xyliphius kryptos (assembly GCA_025769995.1). Classification (NCBI taxonomy): domain Eukaryota; kingdom Metazoa; phylum Chordata; class Actinopteri; order Siluriformes; family Aspredinidae; genus Xyliphius; species Xyliphius kryptos. The sequence continues at coordinate 9,761 of JAOUQT010021045.1, forward strand.
GGACCAGGAGCTCTTCTTCCCCAGTGGCCCAATCTGCTCCACTCGGTCAGGCCCTGGCAGTGCCAAGGCCATGCCTCCTGGAGGCCCCAAACAGCTGGTACATTTGCCCAGATCATTATTGCTTTGGGAAGTCCTTACAGATGTTCTCCTTGTTCCAAGAGTATTGTAGGCATGCTCTGTGAAATAATGGGACTGGGACTTGTGGGGGCGCCGGCCCATGGTCATGACTCCCGACATCTGGCAGGGCTGGTAGTGGCAGACCTCTCTGTCCAGCATATCGTCGGAACTCCAGTAGCCTGAGGCAGAGGTTCGGGTCGGGGGTTTGGGTTCAGAGCGGCTGCGTTCCTTATTCTTGGGTCGCGTTGAGCCTTGAGTGCCTTGCAGACTGGCGACGTTTGGGTGAGAGGCAGCCGTGGGCATGGTTGTGATTGGTGAGGTGGGTGAAGCATCTTCATTGGCATCATTGCCATGCTGGCTAGGTCCCTCTAGTGAGTGGGACTTGGTGAAAAGTTTCTGGACCGAGTGGACCAGATTGCGGATGCGTCCGGGACTGTCACTACGCTGGTGCTCAAAGGCCACAGTGCGTTTGTACTGCAGTGTGTGAAAGCCGTCTCTCTTGAGTGGCCTCTGGCACTCCAGCTGTGCCTCCAGGGCAGCTGGCATCATACTACATGCCTCCGTCACCCCATGCTGCATGCCATAATGCCTGCGTGGAAAGGTACTGCTGGCAATGTCCCCGTCACAGACCGGGTAGTAGGCGTGGCTAGGATTGGCATTGTGGGTGTGGTTTGAGCCATGGGCATCAGTCAGGCTATGGAGCTGTGGGTGTCGATCCAGGCGCATGGCCAGAGAATCGCCAGAGGGGTCGCAGCGTGCAAGGGTGTTGTGGTGACTCCGGCTGGAGGGCAAACGCTTCATCGTCATCTTGACTCTTACATGCCCCCCTCACACTCCTCCGTCCTGCGCCGGTCTCATGTGCCACTCTGAATCGAGAAAGAGAAGAACAGGGACGGGGACAACGCGGACAAAAAGGGAAAAAGGACGGCAATATGGAGAGAAATCCAGAGATGACGAGAGAGACCCGCGAGGAGTCATAAATGTAAAAAGGGGGCGGGACGTAATACAAAAAATCGCCAAAGTGGGAAGAATGAAACAATGAAGCAGAAGAAACCAAAACATGGTGCTTTTGGACAAAGAAGACAAAGGAGGAGGAAACATAAGAAAGACAAATACGGGAGAGAGGGAGAAAAGAAAACAAGACAATATCACTTATGGCGCCTTAAATTTCAACATTATGCAATTACAGTCAACCAAAGACAAGACACTTCAGGGGGCTGGAACTGGAACCTTTTGGTCTGGACATGCTAGCCGTTCTCGTATACTGCTTAGCCTACCGCGGTGGCTTATGTTAGCTTTTTGTAGCTTTCGAAGTTCATCGTAGGGATATACTCACCTACTACTAGATGCATACTGGGTATTCGGACATGCTAGCCATTCTAGCCTACTGATTTACTATGTAGTAGGCAGTTAACTATTTTAGACAGAGCCGTATCTTCCAACTCAGTAGGTTATTCGGTCAATTTCAGTCTTCTGCATTTGGACAATTTGTACATACTAGCCATTCTCGTGTACTGCCTTCGCCTACTCCTTTCGTGCTTTCAGATCAAAATTTTCACGTACTACTCGATGCATACTACAAATTCTGCAGTACTAGCCATTTTTGCCTACTAAGCTTGCCTACTATGTAGTAGGCAATAGGCAACGGTGATGCGACCAAAGAGAATGTCCTTCCTACAGTTGACAGTTACAGCTTGCGGTTCAGTTGATGTGTACAATGAACAATGGGGGAGGGGTAGCTCAGTGGTTAGGGTGTTGGATTATCAATCTGAAGGTTGAGGGTTCAAATCCCAGCTCCACTCAAGTTACCAATGTGGGACCTTGAGCAAGAACCTTAGCCCTCATTGCTCCAGGGGTTCTGTATCAACCCTGTGTTCTGACCCCAACCATCACGTTGGGGATAGTTGTAA
>JAOUQT010021054.1:0-22257 GCA_025769995.1 Xyliphius kryptos
ATGTGTGCGCGATTTCAGTGTGTGTGAGTGAGTCTGTAGTAGCGTGTGAGAGAGAAAACATAGTTTAAGTCCTAAACTGCGCCTCATAGTATGACGGTGGATGATGCATACAATACGTACAGGATGATGATGGATGATGCGTACTTGTTGATGGATGGATATTTTACCATTACAACACACATTAACACACCATCATCAAGTCAGTGTTACTGCAGTACTGAGAATTATCCACCACCCTAATAATACCTAATCATCAGAGAACAGAGTAAATAGGAATATATAACTAATGTATGAGAGAAAAAGATGAATTTAACTGTAGAACTACAAAGTCCATCTATATGATTAGTAGAGTTGTTAATATGGACAATCAGAGAAGAAATAAAGAGGTGAATATAATAGACTGTATATTTTAATCAAACTGTAATTAACCATATCTTACCGTTGTTTCCATTTTTTGTCCATTGCTCCAAACATCCATGGTGTCTTTTTCTAATAAACGGAAAACAAAATGTCACCATTGCATTCGAAAAACGTTTTCACCCAGCTGCTCCCTCTCTATTTACCTAGAACAATCCTGTAGTCGGCGCCACCCAGGTTCAGCAACCAGGTCTTGGTTGACTTGGCTTGATGATCCATAAATGTCTGAAGACTCTTTCCATTGATCTCCAGCGTGTACTCATAGGAAAATCCAGTGAGGGCTTCAATGAGGATGGTGGCTTTTGCGCCTGTACATCCAACAGGAAATGTTTCCTTGCCAACCAGTTTGAACATCCAATCCTTTCTAAAAACCTCCTTATGAAAAAACGGAGATATAATCAATGTTCTTGCAGAATCATCCACCATCGAATAGAAACTATGCTGCAAGGCTGAAGGCCAACGGAGATAAAATCGTTCTACCAGATGTTTGATAAAAAAGTCACTAAGCTTATTTGTTGTTCTCCTGGCAGCTGTTTTCATTAGGGATCACCACAGAAGCTAATTACAATTCTCCATCTCACCTTGTCCTAAGTGCCCTTCTCCATCACCCCAAACACCCCACATCCATTGAACTCCCTCTCCACCTCCTGCCTGGTGGCTCTCTTATAGACATCCATCCTCCACAGGTCCAAACCACTAATCTCACCTCCCTAACATTGTCTTCCAGCATTATTTATTAAAATATAAAACTATAATATTAAATCATTATCTTATTTACTCTATTGCAAGCACTTTAGTAGAGTATAACAAACAGTAACATTATTAATGAATGGCATCAAGTTCATCTCACCTTTCCGTTGATATAAATGACTCGTTTCCCTGTTGTGGTTCCGTGTTCAAACTCGATCCGGTAAATCCCATCACTGAGGGACACCTCCCACACTCCCACCACATCAGCCATCATCTACAAAGCAAGTGTTTGTTCTGCAAGGCATTCAAAACTTAATGTTGCAGCCCTCATTGTTCTTCAGTGTGGACGGAACCCCTGAGTAGAGGGGACACGTCTTCAGCGCTCACTCAGCAACCCATGCATTAGAGTTAAGAGGCTTAACGACTCAGAACTGGTGTGTGTGTGTGTGTGCGGTGCGTCTGAGGAAGGATACTCAGATCAAAGATGCTTACACGCTTATTTTAGTGTTACTGGGATGCACTTGTTAATTGAGAGGTTAACTCTTTTGAGGTTAACTGTTAAAGTGTTTACTGTTTTGTATGTGTGTGTTTGTGTATACATGTCTGTGATTGTGTACTTTTGTATGTATGTTTTTATGCATGTGTATGTTTGTGTGTATATGAATGTGCATGTGTGTTCATGCATGTGTGTATGTTTGTGTATATACATAGTGTATATGCATGTGTAAATATTTGTTTGTATATATACACTGCTCAAAAAAACAAAAGCAACACAATGTTACTCCAAGTCAACCACACTTCTGTGAAATCAACCTGTCCAGTTAATTTCACTTGCTGTTGTGCAAATGGAACAGATAATAAGCACACAAAGACTTTTTTAATAGAAAGTCTCTCTTTCTGCTTGAGTACAAGGTTTAACTTTGATCAGCCTGCCATCAATTTGTGACTGCCGTGTAATTGCAATCACCTGACATCTCACCAGCTTAAGGGCCCTCCGTTCCTTGATAAAAGGTCGTATCAGAGTGGCAAGCTCCCCTTTTTTTTTGTCTTTTACATCTCCTCGTAAAGCACAACAGGTAATAGGATTTAAACCTAAAAAAGCATGGCTTCACTTTACAAGATACTTTACTGAGTTATGTGTTTTCCTTTCAGTACACACACGTAGCGGCACAAACTCACCTGTGGATGAAGATGTGATGCATTCTGGAATATCCGTCATGAAAATGAGAAGAACTGAACATGGGAAGAACATATTCAACAAAAAGCAGCATTGCTTTTATTGCTCAAAGCCACTTTGTAAGATGGCAAGACACTTGTCACATGTTCATAAAGGTGAGCTGGGTGTAGCAAGAGTGCTCAGCTTTACTAAAGGATCCAAAGAAAGAAGACTTTACTTGGATTTTTTACGCAATAAAGGGAACTGTGCACACAACAACGAAGATTTCGGTGCTGGAAAAGGTGTGCTGGTGCCACGTCAAAGTACTGTGGAAAGTCCTCATGTGAACGACTATATGCACTGTGTAAACTGCCAAGGGCTTTTCAAAAGACAGGCCCTATGGAGGCACATGTCAAGATGTAAACTGGCTTAAAAGTGCAGTTCCACAAAGCCTGGAAAATTAAGAATTCCAGCAATTTGCGCACATGCACAGCCAGTTCCAAAAGCTGTTGAAGGAAAGCTATGGTGATCTGTGAAATTAACCAAGATTAAGTGGCTCTTGCTGTGAAAAATGACGCGTGCATCATTAAATTTGGACAACACCTCTACATGGTAGTGACAACTTGGTAGTGACCAAACAAGGCACGAGTACATCAGACAAAAAATGGGAGACGTGGCAAGGCTAATGTGTCATGCAAGAAAGGCAGGTAGCCTACATGAAACGTGAAGAATTTTTTTTTTGTTCCTGCAAATTTTTATCATGTGACTTAAGCTGTTAAAGATGCCTGTGGATTCAATAAAAATGATTACATCTTTAAAATTTATAATTAGCACTGAGGTTAGGCCACAGCCTCACAAAAAGGCTTATTTTGTTGAATGTACAAAAATGATTGCTGAGTATGACCATGTGAGAATGTGAGAATATTTAAGCAACTCTTTGCCACAAAGTGGAATGAAAGTGTCGGCCTGTGCGTTGAAGACCCTGTGTGAATATACATGGAACACACCAGAGCTTCTACCTTTTACTGAGGATGTAAAAAAGCACTCTTGTCTTGATGCAAAAAGAAGAGTTTCAAAGCAAACTGATGTTGGAAAAAAACTCAGAAGAATTGGTCTAATCTTGCAAATGTTACTTTGTGTGAAGTGATACTTTTTAATCGAAGAAGGGCAGGGGAAGTTTCCAAAATGAGACTTGATTCATATCTACATGGAGACACACCTTATGTGTGCATTCTGATGTCGCAGATGCATTATCTGAAGTGGAAAAGAAGTTATGCAAGCATTTCCAACAAATTGTAATCGGGGGGAAAACATGACCAAAAAGTTCCAATTTTGCTCACACCGGAAATGCTTAAATCCAAGGAGCTGCTTGTGGGGTAACGAAAGAAAATAAATTCATGTTTTCATGCCCTGTTTTGGCGAACATTTGCCAAAGAATGTGGAGCAAAACGTCCAACGACTCTGTTACCTACTAAGCTCTGAAAACATGTGTCCACCCTATCAAAAGTTCTCAACCTCAAAGATACTGAGATAGATCTACTGGGACATGACATTAGGGTGCACCGGAAATTTTATCGACTACCTCAAGGTATGCTACAACTTGCAAAGATGAGTAAAGTGCTTATGGCCCTTAAGCAGGGAAGAATTTCAGAATTTAAGGGCAGAACCCCTGAAGATAACATTGAACCTAATGGGAAGTACACTTGCATGTCTTATTTATGAAAATAAATGTATAAGGGCTCATATTTAAACGTTTGTGCTCATGAGTCTCTTTTTGTTTTGAGCTTAGAGCAGGTTAACATGGAGAGTGAAAGTGATGATGAAGCAGAGCGACAAACACCTGTCTCCCTCAACAGCTGGAGGTGGCAATAAAAAAATGTATTTCACTAATCCTACATGCTGACAGCAACGAGACAAGCCAAAGAGGTCAACTCTGTCGCTTTTAAAGTCCCAAGGTATGAAATTATGAATACAACACTATATACTTGAAATGGACAATATAACAAAATCGGAAGGGTTAACTTGATGTACACTGTGCTAATATCTTTAGGTTCTTCAACATCAAAATGGACACGATGGTTTTTCAAAGAAATTAATGCAGTCGATGACAAGTTCATGGACTGGATCTCCTCTGGCAAAGTTCTGGGTGAAAAGGCCTGTGAATGTATAGTCAGCTCCACTAGTACTTCAATCTAGAGACTGGAAAAGAATTAAGTATTATGATCGGCAGCTCCAGGCGGCACGGTGGCTTAGTGGTGGGCACATTCGTCCCTCAGCACTGGGGATTCCCAGTTTGAATGCCAATCTTGGTGGAGTTTGCATGTTCTCCCCGTGTCTGCATGGTTTTCCTTTGGGTTTTCCAGTTTCCTCCCATATTCCAAAAACATGATGGATTTAAGGTAAATTAAATGCCCTAAATTGCCCTGTATAGTGTGTGTGTGACTGTGTGAGTAAGTGTGTACCCAGCGATGGATTGGTGCACTGGCCTGGGTGTATCTGCCCAGCGCCCAAAATAAAGGAATAAGCAGAAGATAATGAATAAATGATAGTCAGACCACTAGTACTTCAATCCAGAGACTGGAAAGCAATTAAGTATTATGTGAAGAATCGCATAACTGCATTTAAAAGGCAGAATGAAAAATGAATATGTTGTGTTTACCAATGTAGTCAAATTTAAGTTTATTTTTTCTTCTTTGTAAAACGCTGACTTTAAAATAAAATGACATAATAGAACAAAAACTGTGTTTTTGCATCATTTGTGGTTCATTTAATTTTTTTTTTTTTTTTTATTAATTTACTGACATGACATAACAATCTTTTACAAATTTTAACAACCACGTATTGCATCCGGTCCCCATTGTGAATGTAAAATGTCAAGTCTGGCAAATTACTAAGTCTTGCTTTTTAAAGTGATGGGTGTTTTAGATCTTCGTGAACTTGAATCAGCTTTCAATTTGTAAGAAGACCCTTCAAAAAGGGTGGTCCCCGTGTGTGTGTGTGTGAGTGTGAGTGAGGGGTTCAGAGATGGAGGCGGGACCTTCTGATTCAATGCGACTGCAGTATGTATGGAGCAGTGAGGGCTAATGGAGATGATTCGGTCCTGACTTTAGAACAGGAATTAAACCTAAAGAAGTTTAGAATGCTAACTGTCGGACGCCGTGTGCTTCCAGGTTTTTAAAGACAGTCGGCTCTTCGGCGCGGTGCGTTGAGGGTGAGTCTGTGGAAACTGCCCCTCCATGTTTGCACTTTAAGAGTGGAAACTGTTCAGCAGTTTATTTAAAAGCCTCTTTTGATTGATGATTTATTTACATTTCAGTGACGTTATTCGGGAGTTTCCTGCTGTTTAAAACTTATTCTATTCCTTAATGTAGGTTTATTTTCCGGAACTGGAAACGGTTTGTTACTATTCGTACAAAAATATTTTTTAATTTAATATATAATAATAAAAAATAAAGGAGCTGAGGAGGTGGGAGGTCACAATAATAATAATAATAATAATAATAATAAATCTTTAATTTATTATGCACTTAACATTTGAACCAAATCTCAAAGTGCTACAAAATAAAAACACCATTACAAAACTTTAAAAAAAACTAGTTAAGTCATAAATCCGAGGTTATTCTAAAAAAATGTTTTAAGTCCTGTTTTAAAACTCTTCAGATGTCTGTGGTGCCCTCAGATGGTCAGGGTCACACGTGGGGCCCACCAAAAAGCTTGACCCACCATTGGTGTTAAGTTTAGTCCTGGGAACAAGGACGTGGTTTCAGTATTTAAAACCGAGGGATCTTGATAAGGTTTGTGGAGTGATCAGTTCTTTTAGGTAGGAAGGAGCATTTCCATACATACACTGATAAGAGAGTAGGGAGACCTTGTACACTCTACTGTTTTATAGTCACCTCCTTATTTCTAACATGTGCTCTATACATCATTAATTATTATTTAGAGTTAAAAAAAATGAAATATGCTATATGGCCAAAAGGCAGAAGGTACCAGCCTGTCGATTAATAAGTTCAAGGTTTGAGTCCCATCTGCAGCATTGGGTTTTTTGAATCAGCTTGATTTCATGTAAAAGTCAACGGACGTCCTGCCTGTTCTGGGGCAGCTCTTCAGAAACATTTGGAGTGTTTGTGTGATTGAGGATGAGCAGTCATACTCAGTAAGTCCATCTTAATAAAAAATATTTAACGATGTCTCTCTAGCTTAGTACATTGTTTATTAGATGTGGGCGTTCACCAAACTGTTAGAAGCAAGTTTAGTGCATTTGAAAAAGTCATGTTTACATACAGTTTCCATAGTTTGTAATCCATTTCCTACTCAGGCTCCGCATTAACTTGATCTCTCACCTATATTTCAGGCCAAAATCTGATTCTCTGTAAAGAAGCAGCTCTGTTTTACATTTCAACACGAAGCCACATGCCGCTGGACGGCTGCCAGTGGGTTCCGTTTTCATTTACTCTCCTGCAATGAAGCCCTTTCAGACACACTTAGTTTTCTGTTTCCTGCTATGTACAGCCCATGCCTCTGATTTCAAGGCCATGAGTGGTGGCCTTGGCAGAAGAACACGGAACCATGCTGAGGAAGAATACGGGGATCTGCAGTCCAATACATTTGCACCCATTTCGGGGAACTCTGCTCTTCCGCAGGGACCGGGAATAAAGGATTCCTCAGTATCCTCTGTGAGGAGAGTACTGAAGATACGTCGACCTGGATCCAGTGGGCCAATCAACCAACCCTTACAACCCGGTGTCCCACGGGCCCACCCAGAAGCAGGGCCAGGTTCTGCCAATCATATTACCAATGGCACTGGTTCTTTGAATGTTCTTACTAGGTTTGCAGGAAAGAACAGAGTGCTGGTTATTTCAGCACCCCATGAGTCTGATGGCTACTTCAGGCTCATGATGAGTTTACTCAAACCGGATGTGTACTGTGAGATGGCGGAGCGCCATATGCAACAGATCGTGGTGTTTCTTGGAAAGAAGGGAGTTGGTGGCAAAGTGAGATATGTCAGCGACCAAGGATCAATTGTAGAAGAGCCACTAGAGCCAGGCATGGTACCCAGGCTGGTGAACTTCCTTAAGCTGGAGGAAAACAAGTTTGGGATAGTGCTGCTCAGGAAATCCCTACAGGTCCAGGAGAGGTACCTCTACCCTGTGCAACCGGAGGCTGTTTATAAAGCAATCGACCAGTCCCCAGCACGGCGGCACGAGAAGATCAGGCAGAAGGGCTTCGTGCAAAGGTGTAAGGCCATAGGCCTGGAAGGAAAGGTGGTGCATTCTGTCAGTACCAGAATGAGGAGCTTGAAACCTGATGTACGGACAAAAAATACTAAATATACTGTGACATCACAAGGAGGAGTAATTACCCCTGAGTCCATTTTATTTAGTACAACACACACAATCACCACATCCACCAGAAAACCAACCAAACCTTCACCAACAGCAAAGCTAGATACATCTACCACTGTATCCACCAACATGACCACCACATTCAACCCCATGATATCCAACACACTGGCATATTTACATAAGTATACTTCATACCAACCGCCCACAATCCTGCCAATTACTGGACTCACTTACCACCCTATAACCCCTCTTAATAAGACTCAGCACAAACCCCAGCACAAGGTTCGAGCAGATAAGGGTTCAGCTGAGTCCCGCAGACGAAAGCCCATCAAAGACAAACCATCCAAAGGCAAAAACAAACACGACAACAAAGTGCAATTAAACCAAGAAAAGAATAAAGCAGTAGCCCTTGCACATGACACACCTGAGAACATCAGGCAGTCTCCCAAAAAAGAGAAGGTCATCCTCAAAAAAATTGAAAAGAAGACAAAAAACGAGAGGTTAGAAAAACCTACAAAGAAAAACAAAACTGAGAAAAAAGGAACCAGAATCTTAAAGAAACCTGACAGGAACTCAAACAACAACAGGACGAAGGAGATGGAACCAGTGGACGCCAGGAAGTCGCTGGAAATGTTTCTTAGCTACTTCGAAAAGAAAAGACGCCTTCTTGTAAGTATCAGTTTAATATGGTGAAGACTAAAGTTTCATATTCCAAAATTTAAAATCTCATTCATACATCATGGCACGGTGGCTTAGTGATTAGCACATTCACCTCTCAGCGCTAGGTTTGAACCCTAAACTGGGTGGAGTTTTTACATTATGCCCTTGTCCAAGTGAGTTACCCCCTATTATCTGGTTTCCTCCCACAGTCCAAAAACATGGATTGGCTGCTCAAGAAGTGAAGGTAAACTAACTGCTCTAAATTGCCTCCAAAGGGCAGCACAGTGGCTTAGTGGTTAACACGTTTGCCTTTCGAAACTGGGGATTCAGTATTTGAATCCCAGCCTGTGTGGATTTTTCATATTCTCCCCGTGTCCATGTATGTTTTCTCCCACAGTCCAAAAACATGGATTCAATGTAAATTGAATTCTCTAAATTGCTCCACATAGTATGTGTTTGTTTGTATGCGTGTGTGTGTGAGTGGGCTCAGCGATAAGTTGACACCCTGCTCTTGGTGTATCTGCCCAGCGCCTGAGACGTTTTTCCCTAGATGTGCATTGAATTTGTCATGTTTTGGATGAGGACAGAATACCCTCTTAGCTGGGACTGCCTCCCACGAAAAAAGACACTCCTTTTGATGATGCTCCAGAGGTTCTCAATGGGGTTGAGGTCAGGGGAGCATGGGGGCCACACCATAATTTGTCCCATTTTATGCCCATAGCAGCCAGAGATGCAGATGTGTTCCTTGCAGCATGAGACAGTGCATTATCGTGCATGAACATGATCTTGCTGTGGAATGCACTGTTCTTCTTCTTGAACCACTGCAGGAAATGCTGTTTGAGAAACTCCACATACATTATGGAGGTCATCGTTCATGGGGAGAGATATTGTCAGCCCCTTTAGGATCCCTGCATTCTGCAGCAAGATCATTTTCATGCATGATAATGCACCGTCTCATGCTGCAAAGAACAATTGCTACAAAAAACAATTGAAGCAGATACCATCCAAAACCTGATCAATTCAATGGACAAGAGAGTTCAGTGTGTATCCTTTATAATTTTATGAGCAATTTATACAGAATCAATGGTTAGGCCAGACTTACACAATAACACCATACGCCGAGGCAGCACCTAGACACACAAATTAAAATAAACTCTTAATACTAAGAGAGTGGAGAAACCAACATATTTTCCTCAGGAAATACCAGAGGGCTGGAAACAAATTCTCTATAACAATGGCAAACAAGACAACAAAGATGGGCTTGAAACTGATAAGCAAATGAGGCAATGACTGGCATAAATAGGGTCTTCAAACTAAGAACATCATGAGGAAAAGTCCGGCACAATATAGTCCTTTGAAAAACAAACATGAGGTGAAAAGTATAGTCTTTTAAACGAAAAAACATTATAAGATGGGTATAGTCTTTCAGAACAAAAGTATTTTATTGCAGCATTCCTTTGATACTACTTAATAGTGTTAAGTTATCTTTATTCAGAAACAATAGTGTTTTTTCCTTGTGAGTACTTAAAAATAACAAGGTGAGAATAATATTTTGTTGCTAATTGAGTAAAGTTTACTAATTTAAGTCAAGACCGGTATTATAATTTATAATCCTAATGTTGTGTGGTGTGTGTAGGTCATCACTGCCCCCAGTGAACATGAAAACATGTACAGTCAGCAGAAGGATGAGTACCTGGACCAGGTCTGTGATTTAGCTCTGCGCAAAATATCCATCATCACCATTTTTGGACCGCTGATGAACGGGACCATGAAGATAGACCACTATCAGATGGGTGGGTCTGGTTCGGCTGAACTTCAGGTTTTTGTAGCCTGTCCTGTTCCGCGATCAAATATTTGCATGGTTGTTCACAGAGAAGGATAAGCCAGTGCGTGGCCTCCCAGACGCCAAGCTCATCGATCAGAAACTCATCACGGCCTTCCGCAAAGAGCTCGGCCTGGTTTACGATGACTTCTACATGGTGCTTACTGACTTTGACATCAAAGTAAAGGTTTGAGATATGAACAGTACGTCCTACAGAAACGATTTAACATGATAGAGGTTATTTAGTGGGATTTTAGTAAATGTTTATTTGCTTTCACAGCAAAAGTATGAAGTGCCGATCATGATGAAGGCTGTGTTTGATTACGTGGACACATTCTCATCCCGCCTCAGAGAAATGGAGCTGCAGAGGAAGCTGGGAATCTCCTGCAAGAAGGAAGACAAATCCAGATCTTTGGAGAGCTTTTTGTCCAGGTTCTACCACATCTTTTATATTTTATTACAATTGAACCTTTCGAAAAGACAAAGCTGATTAACTTGGACTTTAGGTGATTGGATTTTCATTCAGTTCCATCTTCACATGTTGTACCTTGTAAAACATCAAGCATCAATTACATCCATTAAATCCATTACTTTTAATATCCCCTAAAGGTTTCGCTGGAGGCGTCGGCTGCTGATCATCTCGAGCCCTGAGCATGAGGAATGGTCCTACCAGCAGCAGCTTCACTCCCTCACCACTCAGACCTGTAATATGGGTAAGAACCCTATAACATGTCCATCTTTTTTGTGTGCAAAAAGAGTGAGAGACTGAAATTCCACACGTCCCAAAGAGGTGGCAGATAAGGGGGATTTTCCCACAAAGTGTTGAACATGTCATTGTTACAGCCTCATGGTTCCTGTCTGATGCCCAGAAGATGAACCTTCTGCTTGGAAACATTTTAAGTCACTGTTTTCAGTGATGCAGACATACAGCATTCTGTCAGTTCATCTCATTATTTTCACTTTAATACTATACTCAGGACTAGGGTCGTTGTGGGAATTCCTATGCCCATCCAGGGGAGAATGTTTTGAGCAATGGGCAAATACGCCAATCCATCACTGGGCACACGTTCACTTACACAGACACACAATACCAGTGTTGGTCATAAAATTAAAACATCATGAAAAAGTTGATTTATTTCAGTAATTCTATTCAAAAAGTTAAACGTGTATATTATACACGGCCCAAAAAAATAAAGGGAACGCTTAAACAACACAATGTAAATTCCAGACCTCCAAGGGACAATAATTTTGATTTACATTTTGATAATTTTTATGTTTTTTTGTTCTCAATGCATTCCACTGTCTACTAAATAAAGATTTTCAACTGAATATAATATTTTATTCATTTAGATCTAGGATGTGTTTTTTTAGTGTTCCCTTTATTTTTTTGAGCAGTATATATTCCATAGAGTCTGTGTGTGTGAGTAAGTGAGTGCCCAGCGATGGTTTGGCGCCCTGTCCCCCGATATGTTCTGCCCTGGATGGGCATGGGGAACCCTAGAAGAGGAATAAGCTGAAAATAATGGCTGGATGGACTATGATTGCTGATTGATTAGTTCTGAACTGTTTACATTTGCGGACCTAAAGCACGTGGTTGGTGGGCGTGGCCTGCAAGGCGATCACCTCCGCTTCTCCTCTTTCCCAGTTGCTGAACTTCCCGTGAAAGGTAAACAAATGGACCGCCAAGCGAAGAATCCCAAAATCTTCCAAAATGTAACCCACAAATGGGAAATTAAAGGACTAAAATGCCTGGGCAGAAGAGAAAATACAACGTTCGTTTTCCTCCCGTGAGTAAGTGGGTCATTACCTGTTTTACTGTTGACTTGTGTTTTGCTCTCACACTGTTTGACGCTGCAGGGTCGGATTAAGAAAATCATGCAGAAAGACACGGAGGTCGGGAGAATGGCCACTGCTGTCCCCGTCATCATATGTATCCTTTCAAAACGTTTTTATGAGCTTCAGTGTGGTGCCTTTAGCAATAACGTGAAGCTGAGGGCTGTGTCCTGATAGTCTAACTGTGTAGTGCACTACCTCTGTGGTTCTGTATTTGTCCCTGACTTTAAACCAAGCTAAAGCTCTGGAAATGTTCTTAAATGCCCTTCTCACAAAGACTTGCTTAATAACGCAGTCCAAGAACAGCAGAGTCATGTCCGTCAACCACATGTGAGTAAAATACCTGTATGAAGACACTTTTCTGCTCTGCCCTCTGTTTCTGATATGTGTATCACGTGATTGTCAAAAATAAATAAATCATTTATTTTAACTGTAAAATAGACACTAAGATTTTAATGTATATTATTGTTTTGAATATATGACCTGTATTGTACTAATTCATACCTTGAATTTTCTAGCTGTATGAACCCGTGTGCAGTTCAATCCCATTTATGTTTACCTACCTTCTTACTTACTGATACTGGTATGAATATTACATGATAAAAAATCCTAATTGGTCCAACACTCTCAATCATATGTATACTCCTTCTTTAGTTGATAGAAATGGGAAAATTAAGTACTTTTATAAAACCGATAGGTTCCGGTCCTTGTCTACCGTGACATCATTCACAATAACTCACACCTCTGACTGCTTTATATTCGTATAAATGCGCGCGATCTAAAATATCCTTGTTTTGTTGAAGTTTTTCCTAACTGGGTTCTGTAATTTGCCCTCTAGATGGCAGTATTTGTTAAAGAAACGTACTTGCCATCAGGGCTCATTTAAGCCTAGTCCACATGTAGCTGGGTATTTATAAAAAATGAATATCTCCCCCACATCGTTTTTAAAAATGCTATCATACACATGTGAACGTTTTTAAAAAAGGTTTTATCCACATGAACCCGCACAAATACGCCATTGAGTGTTGTCGTAAACACTCCAAGCGCATAGATGTCAATGTAACATAAAGCAAAAATTTGTCAGCCAATCAGAATGCAAAACCGACGCCGACTCTGTCGAACGACATTGTGCCTTTGTATTTGGTGGGAAAATTGGCATAAAACACCCAACCTCCAAATTGTCTATCTCCTGTGCCCCTCAATGCACTGTAACAATTGGGTTTGTAAAAAATAAACAAGGAAAATTTGTCTGAATTAATGTAAGAAGCAGCACATCTCTGGTGACATTCATTTTCATCAAACGCAAAATCAATAACAGTCGCATGTGTGACGTCATTACTGCATTATTGATGTAAACGGTGAAGTTTTTACAAGTACACATAAATACACAATTTTTTTTCCTCCAAAATCTTAACTTTGCCTGAAGTTTTTATCAATAATCATGTTTTAATGTGGATAAAAGCCCCTGGATTCTGTCGCGAAAGACAAGTTTATTAGTGATTTATGAATCAAAAATTGTTTTTTATCATCGTGTGTTGGTAACCGGTTTATAAAAGCAATAAGGCACTTGAGGTTGTGCATTATCGAGAATAAACCATGGAAAGAGGTCTAATGGCACTCGCTTGCGTGTCATGCCTAATAAAACCTCTTTCCCGTGGTTTATGAGCTTCATTGCTTTAGTAGCTGCTTATGGATTTGGGAAGATCTGGGAGATCTGATCCTGGCTGGCCAACACTCGTTCTATGTTTTGTAAGTAAAACAAACGTTATTCCACAATGAGGACTAATGATAGTCTAATGACCTGGATTTTTTTTATTTTGAATGGCAATGACAGCCACACAGTTAATAAATCTTCCATTCACTTATACTGTTACAATGATTATAGAGCAAATTACATTTAGGCATTAATTAATGAGACTATTTGCCCCCCCCCCCCCATGTACTTATGTTGGAAAGTACATTGTTGCATTTACATTATCCATTATTAGAACATTAGTCCTTAGTAGGGGGGAAGTGCCCCAAACCCTGAGGCAGATGAAATGGAAACATTGTACTTATTGTTTGAAAACCTGCCCTGTAACAATGTGTTAATTCTAAATATATGGTTTACGGATTAAAATAAAAAATGTACCTTTTTATCTCTAGGAAACAATGCATTGAGTCTGAAAAGTTGTTTGACTTCCTAAAGGAGTTTGTAGAACATGCTTCTGGCTCAACAAACAAAGGGCATAAAGCCAATGGAAAGTGTACAGGGCACAGGTACAAGTCCTACTGAAGCTAGACATCATTTTCTGCATTTGTTTACATCCCAGACTGTGAAAATTTTTTTTAAAAATGACTCACATTCTTTTCAGAAGGATGTGGCACACCAAAACAAAGTCCTCAGAGCGAGTGATCGGCAAGAGACTTGTTGGGCCTGCAGTCCACAGCGACTCCTCTAGTGTAAGAAACATTTATTTCTAGTTTTAGTTTTTCAGAAATGTTAGTGACATGCTTTAGCACCATGTTACTGGTGAGACTGATGCATAACTAGCACTTTTCCTACAGTGCATGTGTCAATGGATTTCTTCTCAATTTCACAGGAGTCTGAACTTGTCATCTGCCTGGAGACTCGGTCTCCATAATAACCTCTGCATTTTGAGTTTCATACTACTTTTCACACATTTTAAAGTAATAGCTGTGTGTAATCCTAACTACATTATATATTGGAACACAAAATGCTTCTCAATGTATATAAGCATCATCTGGATCCTGTTCAGGTGCTGTATTGACTTTCTGTACCGTAACTCATTGAAAACTATAGCAATATTTAAAAGTGAATTTATTTTAATATTTATCAGAAACTATTTTAATTTGGATTTTTTTTTCTATTGAGGCCGAATTATGTGGGGCAAAAAAAAAAGAATTTATACAAGAATTAGAGGAGTATTGTAACCATTTTCTAAATATGCTAATGAAAATATGATGCTAATAACTTTAGTGTGTTTTAAATCCTGTTTTGTAAAAGAAAATTTAAGTTTTGATTCCTGGTTTTTGAGCCTTCGAACTTTTTGAACTGACAGGCATTTGAGTTGGTGTTTAATACTTCTAATTGTAGCTTTAAATTAATTTTGAATGGAAGTGTACCTAAAATAACACTAAATCTAGTTCAGTGGAATTATGGGAATAAACTGCACACAAAGGTGTATTTATGCTACGTGCTATGTAATGTTTTAGGGTTCTCAGTAAACACGTTCCTGTTTGTTACATGGCTTTAAACTGTATATTTACTGCTCTTAACTGGTATCAAGGATCTGACAAGAAGAAAGGTGTTTGCTATTGAATATCGAAAAATAAAGTACCTGAGGATGATGATACAATGGACATTTTATTTTAGGAAAGTAAAAGGGAACAGCATTCCACTGTTTCCAAAATGATGTTTGTGATAAAGTCTGTGTTTGTATAAACTCTTAGCACAAGATTATTATTATTGTATTATGAAATGAGTTCATGGACAGGTATTCAGACTTTTAGTTCACATACTGGTTGGCTGCATAATGCTTTAAAGCAAAACGGTTTCTTTGAATGAAAGAAGTGGAAAAGAAAAACACACAATCAACAACTGTGAAAATAAATATGGAGCTTAAAATCATCATGCAGTCAATAAAAATAAAAGTCTCCACTTACAAGGTTTGACAATTTTCAGGACGGCCTGCCGAACATACAGAACATGGGCTTTTTCTACTTCAGTGATTTATCATACACACATTTAAAAGTCAAAAGAAAAATAAAATACAGTTATATTATATACGATGCTGACCAAACTATATAGGAATAAACTTTTCCTATCTATTAACCATCACTTCCAATTCTATATTAATTAATTTTATAGAAACAGCAGTTAGTGGTTTAAAGGTTTACTTAGCTTTTTTTCAGTCCTCTCTGCCAATGATCACTTTAGGGGGAAAAGTCATTATCTATTTAAATATAACAAACAAATCAAGTTTCGGTCCATAAAGGCACCATTCAAGTTTATACCTGTATAATCAGGACATTAACGTGCCCAATGGAGATATATTACCGTGCTTCAATAAAATCTTTTATTACACACATGAAAATGACAAGCCTCCTTTAAACTCCTTCTGTGCCCATTATATTCTTAGTCCATTTTCTTTTCTGTTTGGGTTTTTAAACCAAGAAACCAAAACCAGAATGTATATGAAGATGGTGCAAAGTCTGCTACTTAGCAGTCACAATCTGCTTCACTCATTTGCACATATGAACGACAAAGGAGTAAATAAAATGCAGCCAAAATCAAGAGTTATGTATATTTGGAGCTCAGCAGAGTCGTACACCATAGCCAAATGTCTGTTTGATGCTCTGGCAGTAATATCTCTGCCAGCCTTCTCGTGTGCGTTCTTCCTCGTTCTGGGGAACAGCTTTACACTCGATCTTCAGCTCTGTCTCGTTGCCCTTATCAGTGAAGGTCAGGGTCACTGTTGCATAGTGTTCTGTGTCCAGAAGAGAAGAATCATTAGAATAATTAGAACAATCACAAAACTAATTCCAGAAAATGATTCTCACTTGCTGATCAGTAAATGCCACAACGGTTTATCATTTACTTGTAAAGTTTCTCTAAATTTAGTTAAAGCCACATCACTATGCAAGTTAACTGGATTTTTTATTACTTCAGTATTAAACACATTTCAAATTATTATTATTACAATCAATTTAAGATTGCATAAATCTGAGAAGATGGTATGAATGTGGCACTTTGTTTAGCATGCTAGCCTTTTAGCATGAAGGTCCTGGGTTCGATTCCTGGACAGAGCAGATGAGATCTTCCCCTTATAAAGTTTGTCTGCTATGTGATTAACTGGTGACCTGTACAGGACATTTCCCTGCTTTTCACCCTATGAGTGCTGGGACAGGACTGCAGCAAGTTTCACCTCCTAGAAACTTAATTAAAATAAGCTGCTAAAAGAAAAAAACCTTGAGGTTTAATAGGGTTTATTTCTTACCACTTGGCCATGTGTTATACCTCCACTTCATGACTATTTTCTCATCTGGAACCTACAGGAACACAAGCATTTTTCACATTAAACTCATCATCGTAAACTTCAAGCATGCACATCGTTTACTCTGTGTCTGAGAGTGTGCAAGTTAGTAAGGAGGAGAGAGAGATGTAAACATTGAAATAAGAGGAAAAGGATTATTACAATGTGTTAGTAGGCATGAACAAATGTACCTATGGACCAGTTAAGGCTGAATGGATCATTTAATCAACACATTAGTTTACAAGAGATCAAAACTTTTAAACTACATGCAATTCTACAATATGGTGGTGGTTTATGTTTGTCACATTAACTGCAAAGGTTGTTCTTATGGCATGATGGTGGTATTTTCATGTCTATTTTATTGAAGTGTAAAGCAGTGGTCACCAACCGTTTTTAACACTTTTTGTTTGTTTACTCATTTATAGGTTGGTAAAATTTGATATTCCACATTCGGCAGATATTTGCATTTCATCGCTGCTCTTGCTCACAAATTATTTTGTAAATTACTTTTAATAAATCATGAATAAGTAGTGAACAAACTTATTTGAACAAAATTCCCTATCTATTTAAGTAAAACCATCAATAGAACTAAAATTGCAGCAGAAGATGGTTATGACTGCAAGAGACCATCTAAAAAGTCAAAAACATAACATTTACTGACACTGTCATGCTTAGAAACTTCAAGCTCAATTATTATTTTGTCAAATATGTTCTTTGTTTGGATTGAGGCTTTTTAAATTAGAAACTGAAGGATCTTTGTGTCAAGTGTTTTTTTTTTTTTCAGCAGTGACCACATTTTATACACGGTCCCTTGCAGTCAGGTAAAATTGTAGCTCTCCATTCAGTCATGATTTATGAAATGCACCGTGACCCTTGTAGAGGATTAAGCAGAGTATAACAAATTTAGGATGGATATGAAACAAATGGAGGATATAGAAGTTGTTTTGCTGCTAAATCATTCAGTAACATGTACAAGTGGCAGTTATCTGGGATCCAGCAGAAGCTGATACAGTATGAATGTACCTGCATAAAGTGTTATTAAACTTGTTTACAGTCTAATAACATAAGTAATGTTTGTTTTTCGGCATAATGTTAGTTATTATCCTATTTACTTTTCACTTTGCAAGATTGATTAGTGAATAAATACCTTTTAACCATCAATACAGAATCTGAATTAACTAAATATATCCCAACGCAGTAAAATTGAGCCTTGACACAGATTGCTTGTGAGCATCTCTGGCAAGTGGTAACTATATCACCCTGAAAATACATCATTTTTATTTGAAGAAAAGGTTTACAATAAATATTATTAAAAAAATATAATTACTTATTAATTACCCAGGACTACTATGGGTCTACTAGGACTACTAGGCACTCTAATACAGAAACTCACCAACTCTTGAAATTCACCAAACACGTTGCCATTTAAAAGGCGAAATTTGCCCCCTTTCTCAGGCTCAACTACAGCAACAGCATGGGTAAATGCTTGCACCATCTACAAAAAAGATATGCATATGCTTAGTGTTTTAAAAATTAACCGTATTAGCAAAAACAGAGAATTGGGAGTAAATTGTGCATTTTCAATACTATAGACAGAAGCCCTACTAACCTCCTGGTTGAGGAACACTCTATATAAGTCTTCCGGTGAAGTGAGGAATGTATCAGTAAACGAGAACTTGCATGTTGGGATCTTTACACCAGTACAGGGAGAAGGGTTTGTGCCACCAGATCCAATCTTTAAACACACACACACACAAAAAAAAAAAATCAACATTAAGCTCATAAATGTAAACACACAAATCCCTTGCCCTCTTTATTTCAATGCTCACCCGTGTTTTGTCCATTTTAATTTTAGCCTGGGGTGTAGCCTGTTGAGTTACACCATTTGCTGTAGGCAGGATCATACCCTGTGTGAACTCTGCAATAGAAGACAAATAAGGTGTCAAAATCATTCAATGAAACTTATTCTCCTCTTTTCACTTATTTAGGACCCAACCAATATTAGCTTTTACTATTTGAATTTTTAAATATGAAAGACATCAGTTGATATTTCTATTGTTCATTTTCTGTATTAGTAAATGAATAAACTTCTGAAGCTCTTTTTTTGCCAGTAGCTAACAAAAAAGCTTTTTATTTGGCTGACATAAGGAAGCATCTGATGGTAGCTTCAGAGACATTGTGACACAAAGATGTAAGCATTTACCGCAGAGAAGAAATTTTTAAAGCCATTTACTGACGTGTAGGACAACACCCTACTTCTTTCCCATGTTAAAAAATGGCGGATGGAATTTGACCTGTAACAGGAGGTCATGGGCACTCTAATCAACTTAAAATTATATAAAAAAATTTAAAAAATGCTTAATTTCATAAAAAATATTTTGTGATTAAATTTATTTTATTAAAGGATGTAACATTGGCGTTAATTCATCATGGGAGACTTTTCATTCCAAAAAATAAAACGTCCGTAATGGCTTACTGCCTGCTAAATTGCAAAAGCTGTAGCTGATAATGGCTGTATGTTTGACAATTCACCAGATAAAATTGAAATCCTACTAATTGCAGTTAGTACCTGCAGCACACTGTGCTTACCCATAATTAAACTGGAGCTTAAGCATATGGTCATGCTGAGATTTACAGTTGTAAGTAAGCTACAACCTAAATAAATCATTATAGAATATTATAAATTTCTAACATATTTTTTTTGTTTAATCGAAAAACCTACTGCTTTACTAGTTTGTTTGAAATATTACTTTTGACATTAGTGTGCCCTCTAGTGCACTTACCACGTAATGACATAACAGCAACATCCTAAATTCAGTCAATGTCTTTGTTAAATATTGTTTGCATTACTGTTTTACGGACAACTGGATCCATATTCACAGATTTACTGGGCTTAGCATTTATCTACAGTTAATAACAGCATCCACAGCCTTCAAACCAGACATCCAGTAAAATATTAAATACGTTTACTATTTTTTGACAAAATGGCAGTCCAATCAAGTACTATTCGTTAATACCTCTTTATGTTATGCAAGTATAACCACAAATAATTCTAGAAAGTTTTGAGAGTATGGATGTGAGCTGTACCTGTTTTAAGAAGATTCACGTAGCTATTTAGCACCTCTCTTAGTTTCTTGGCCCCATCTTTCCTCATTAGATCAAACAAAGGTGTGTCAGGCTCATCTTTACACAGAGACACACTAATCTGATTCACCCGCCAAAAACAAAAAAACAAAAACAGTGTTAGTAAACATCAGGATTTAACAACAAGCAGAGATTTAAATACTTTTGGAACTGAATGTTGTCACTGATGTAAACACAACGTAAGAAATACTAAAGATCACTAAATGAATCAGATCAGATGAATTAATGTATGGAATGAAGGATTTTAGGCATATATTTAAGGACAACAAAGGTATTCAAATCTGATCTTTTGCTCTACTGTGCAAAATATGATTTTTACTGAACTGTGTGGATTTAAAATCCAGTCATTTTGAAAAGATTTTTTGCACTTTTATTTCAGACATTTTATTCGTAAGCAAGCATGAAAACTCATGTGATTTTAGTCTATGAGCATGAGCACTGTTTAACAGCCAACACTGTCATCTTGAAAAACACGCATCTTACTAGGTCTAACAGAAACAGCCTTTCTTTATTTTTTCCCTTTCAACCCGATGGTGTACAGCTAAGGAGCTGTCTGCTGTCCTCCAGAAAAAATGCACCACACATTTTTGAGTATTAGCTTATCTGATTAGCCAGTATCAGTATTTCCCCCCTTGGTAAGTGAGGAGACCTGTGTAATTAATGTATATTAATGTGTGCATGCATGACACAGATATGCACCGAACACAACATGTTTTTATGAATGTGTGCAGTGATAAAAAGGCAAATCTGATCTGACCAAAAAGGGAAAAAAAAGTCAACAAAGCAGTCTGTAATATAAATGTTACTGGTGAGAAAAAGGGATTCAGGGAATCAAATTTTTATTTTACAAAAATATTGCTCAACAGAGTTCTGACCTTATGCATGCATGACTGAGGTGTGATGGAGAAATTTCACAGCGTGGCTGCACTAGTCGTCAATAAAAGATCTTAACTAAAGACTAACGGAACTGAGACAAACGCTGTGACGCTGCAAAAGGTTGCTAAGACTATGGCATAAAGAATGCATATGTAATTAAAAACTAAAGGTGGTCCAATGAAATGGAATGTTCTATGTATGAACAGAAAGAAAAGAACCTACATCCAAATCATCCATGTCGTTTTCATCTGAGAGGTTTGGAACTTCAACATTTCCTTTGTATTTTATCCCCGAATTAGATGTTCCTGCAAAATAAATTACATTTTTATACAACAGTACCAGACTTTTTAGGGTACACAAGGACGTAAAATAACTTTGTTTTTTACAGATTATTAAAATGCTTATTAAAATTCATTCGTTTATTATCTTCCACTTATTCCTTTATGAGGGTTGCAGGGGGGAGAGTTGCCCATGCCCATCCAGGGGAGGACGTCTCGAGCGCTGGGCAGATACACCCAGGACGGGGCGCCAATCCATTGCTGGGTACACACTCACTCACACATCCACACACACCCTATACAGGAAAATTTGGAGCATTCAATTTACTTTCATGTTTTTTGGAATGTGGGAGGAAACCAGCGAACCTGGAGGAAACCCACGCAGAATCCCCAGCACTGAGAGGCGAATGTGATAACCACTAAGCCACCATGCCGCTCCGTTATTAAAATTAAAATTCACAATCATGCACACCTCTGACCACTTAAAATTTCTATCAATACAACAGGTTATTTCAAAAAATATTTAAAGTAAAGGGGGGGGCGGCATGGTGGCTAGCACATTCGCCTCCAAGCGCTGGAGATTCACAGTTCGAATCCTGATTTGGGTGGAGTTTCCATGTTCTCCCCGTGGATTTTCTCTGGGTTCCCACAGTTAAAAACATGGATTCAAGGTAAATTGGCTGGTTTAAAATTGCCCCATATAGTCTGTGTGTGTGTGTGAGAAAGAGAGAGAGAGCCCAGCAATAGATTGGCACCCTGTCCTGGGTGTATCTGCTCAACGCCTGGGACATTCTCCTCTGGATAGGCATAACCTCACTGCTACCCTCATAGAGGATTAAGCGCAAGACAATGAATGAATAAATGAAAGAAAGGGAAACTCTGTCTGTAACTGGCCACCAAAGTGAATCCTCTTTGCAGTCATACTGCATCCTAACCTGACTAAATAAAGATGAGCACTGAAAAATTGAAAAGGATGCGAATCAAACTCTTCCTCATATAT
>JAOUQT010021080.1:0-11786 GCA_025769995.1 Xyliphius kryptos
CACACACACACACACACACACACACACACACACACACACACACACACACACACACACACACTCTGTCCCGGGACAGTGGATCAGCAGAACGCCTGGCACCTCCTTCTTTTACTGCAGACTACACATGAGTTTCTCCCTCACTGCTGAAGAGAATCTGGCTTTACCTCAACTTTCTCTCTCTCTCTCTTACTCGCTCTCTCTCTCTCTCTCTCTCCTGAGTTATGTTGCTCACTGCTTATGTTGCTCAGCAGTCGTTTTGCTGCACTGAGTTTAAGGACTGAACAGAATAAATAAACCATTACAGATGTTTTTGTCGCTGTGCCACAGGATCAGTGTGTTGAAATTTGCTGTAATGTTGGATGATCTACACCGTTCTTTGGTTCATAAGTAATTTTCCAGCTTTTTGCTGTAATAATCAATAAAATTCTAAAAGTGGATGGACCTTTGTGGTGTTTCAAACACTTTGTGACATTAACAAGGTTCTGTTATTTGAAATACACTTTGGACAGTTTCTTAGGTTCTTTCTTGTGTGATTTTTACTGTCTCAATAAAACATTTTTAACATTATTCTGCTTATTATACAGAAAGTGATGGAGAAAGAGGTACAAACAGATGAGCACAGACATAGGAGTTGCTATTAGCTTGTGCTGTAAACGAATTATGATTCTGATCTAATTATTCTTAATAAATCAAACAAGTCATTAAAAGTGCATTTACTTCATGTTATAATAAACGTAACAAAAAAATATTTTTTTGAACTGGATCTAAAAAAGAAAACAAAAAAAGACAACATTACTTTCACAGTTTACTCTTGTTGGGCAAATCAGCTATTCAGAAACACCTCCCTTGGTTGATGCTTAACATCTAAACATCCAGACATTTTTAAAAGGCATCTGAATGTTGATTCTTCTGGTAAATTGAGTTAAATAAAGTGCCAGTATGTCTGATATGGCTCATTGAACACCCCTGACTCAGAATATGAGAGGATTCTGAGACCAATTAAACCAGAAACGTGCAGACTTGTTTTCTTTTTAACTAAAGAGTAATACCTAGCTTATATCTGTACTGCAGTCACAGAGCTTCTGCATGTCTCTCTCTCTCTCTTTCTCCTGCATTAAGACAGAGGGCTGTTCCTGCTTCTCTGGACCAGTTCCAATGCTGCATTCTCACACATACAGTGGTGTCCTCTGCTGGTGCAGCAAAGTGTCAGGCAGGGGACGAAGGTTTTTTAAACATTACACTGCAGTACACAAAACTCAAACAACCGTCCATCATTAACCCAACCCAAATCTATTACCAACCCAACAAAAGACCTGTCCTTCTGAAGCTTCTACCAAACATATCAGAGCAGCTATTCACACAAAACTAATATACTTTCTACATGCTGCCCTCCCTCCTCAGCTAGAACAGCCTCTACTCATCTTTAAAGATCATTGGAGGGTAAAAATCCGTGACTTGAACAACAGTATTTGAAACCACGTGACACACACATACTTTCATGAGAACAAGCTATGATTAAAGTGCCAAACTACATACTTATTTTCGTAAAGTGGGAAAAACACAGATCTGAAAAACATTCAGGTGAACAAGTGTAAGACTCCACACTGGAGCTGGGAAGTGAATCAGGGATTGTGAACTGTGTGGCACCAACCCTTTCTTCACTGTGCTGTTTGAAAATTACATTTAACTAGCGGAATATCCATGCTGTGCTACGATAACATTGATAACAACGTGGTGAAACTTGAAAGGGAATTGTTTTTGGAGAAGTTATGGCATTGGATTTTATACATTTTAAATGTATAACGTATTTTAACAGAGTGAGTGAAATCTGAAATTAGTATGTGGAATGAATATAGTGAGTTGTGACTACGGTGTCTACATGGTTGCATAGATTTTCCATTAACATGATTAAGGAATGATGAAGCCTAGTTTTAGATCTGTAGAGGTACTCGTGAAGACCACAGTCCAACCAAGCTGTTGCATTCGATGGCGATAGCGAACAAATAATTGAACATCGGAAGACAAAATAAGGACAAAGTAGGTAGTTACAATGCCACGCTTCAGCATAGTTGGTACTCGGGAAGACCCTGGCATCACACTGGAGGGATCTTGAAGCTTTATGGCAAACAAACTATCAAATGAAGAAAGGTGAGAATAACTTTTTTCAAGGACATGATTGGAAATCAAGATGCCAAATTTCAGCCTTGTAGGTACTCGGTAAGTGGTAGAATTTACAGTGAGAGATTTGGCGTATATAGATATAAATTCCATTTCAGGATTATCATAACTGATGATTCATGTCTGAAACCAGAGGGCGCTTTCTTACCACTTTATAACATTCGCCCTGCATAGCATCCAGAAGTGACGGTTGTGACTTCAGAATGAAAGTTTCATTAAGGTGTGTCAAAACTGGTAAAACCCAAAAAAGAGGAAAAACAAGTGCAGCACAATGCATGTAGGCCACCACAGTGCAGGACCGAGCACGTATGTGGGTGTGTGGAGCCATATTCTATTGATCAACATGTTCTTATAATCACAGGTCTGCAAACACAAAATCACAAAGGCTTTCCAAAGGAAGGAGAACACCGGTCACATTCTGGTACATTCCCAGCATCAAAATGATTTATTAAAAAAGCTCAATAAACTCAAGACAGCGTCCATTAGATAAAAAATCTAAGTATATAAAAACATAAAAATCAATGATACAGCTTTATAGCATCGCATTTCTAAAAATCTGTTTACATCACTAGTTCTTCGGAATGTGTTTTGAAAAGCAGAAGGGAAATGGTGTTTTTTTTTTCCTTCAACAGACACATACCAGCGTGATAACCGGTTTTTCTGTCTCTCTTAATAACCACTTAACACATAAATGGCTCCAAT
Organism: Xyliphius kryptos; assembly: GCA_025769995.1. Classification (NCBI taxonomy): domain Eukaryota; kingdom Metazoa; phylum Chordata; class Actinopteri; order Siluriformes; family Aspredinidae; genus Xyliphius; species Xyliphius kryptos. Next base: position 2,881 of record JAOUQT010021080.1, read on the forward strand.
ATCCAACAATTGTTTCCTTACAGACTGCAGACAGAGGATATTATTCGGGGTTTGGATGTTTAGAACATTTATTAACTGCTTTATGTTTGTAACATTAGTGTTCTTTCACTGTTCACTCGATATTTTCCATTTCAATATTTTTTTCTGGTAAGCATCTATGCCAGGGGTGGGCAAGCTTTTTGACTCGGGCCAAAATGGGATAAAAAATTTGACAGAGGGGTCAGGTCAGGATCAGATGTATACTGTGCTGTAATGTGAACTAATATAAATGGCATGAAAAAATTATTTAAAGATTTGGCTAATCGTACAAATATTTTTTCCTATTAATTTTTATTTACATATAGAATCCAGTGCTAATGAATATAACTTAAGGGATGCTGCCTTTTTTTATTAACTTTTTGTATCTTTTACAATTAGTTTCATGCTGCAAAGTAAATTTATTTATTTATTGACTTTTTAAAACACATATGTGCGAGATTGGGCACACCATCTATTGGGGAAACGCAGGCATAGCAGAAAAAAGTAACATAAGGTCTAATAATACACAATTTCGATCATAAAGTTTGGACAAGTACGGAGGGCCAGATGAAAAAGCCTAAAAGGCCAAATCTGGCCCACAGTTTGCCTCATATCTCATATCTAAACTAAAAGACTAACATTTTGTTATTATTGTTGCATACATGATTACCTTTGGATTCATGCAAATAAAAACTACAGCTCAACAAAAATGAGCACTTAGTACTGCATTAGCACCTATGTTAGCATGGTTCAGTTCTGTTTTTGTCACTGCCAATACCTCTTTCTAGTTATAGCTACAGTACAAAACTAAATACACAAATTTTGTGCGATAATAAAAAAATAATAATAATAAAAATAAATCATGTTCAGAACAGCATTTTAGCATCTGGTTGTTCAGAAGACAAATAACTTTAAATATCATTCAAATTATTTAAATCATCCTGTGGGTCTTTAATGCTACTCTTAACCTCTGTGTCCTCTATGTGCAGTTCCCCGTCACAACTCTTTGGTGTTAAGTTTAGTGGGTTTTCCTCCTCCGATGCACTGGTTTTTTTGTTGTTGTTAGCATCAGTGCAGATAGACATAACATACATGTACACACACAGAAATAAGCAAATGAGTTTACCTGGCGATTAAAAAAAGCATTTTTAAAGAAAACAACAGTGTCAGATGGTGCCACATGATTATAGACTAAAAATTAAAAGACCCCACATTCCAGCATTTATTGATTAAAGATGTACCAAAGTAAGAACTTAAAGAGATCGGGGACAGATTTAGTGGGCTAAAAAAACATTCACCATTATACAGAATAAAATCAACAGAAGAGTGGTGGTATGCATTCCTTTCTATTTATAATTCAATAAAATTTGAGCTCTGTTGCGTTGGAACTGCCGTGTCGTCTGACCTAATATTTACTGAGCTGAGTCTTTAGAGTCCATTTATTTTTCAGCATTGTGGTTGTAAACAGATACTCATATAGAGAACAATAGGATCTGGGAAAAGGCAGCATACCACCAAAGAAAATAAATTACATCACATTAAAATAGAAAGTCTACAAAGATTTGAACTGATGGATTTGGGAGGAAGTCGATATTTTATGAGACATGTATAAAAATATATTCTCTATAAAGAGCAAATGGCATCTTTATAAAATGCCTGAAAACATTCTGCTTGCTGAAATGTTCGATAGGCACCCGAAGAGTCTGGGGCCTTGTTATCTCAGATGTCTCACAAAATAGGAAGGATTTGTTTCTTGCAGGAAAACTGCAGGTTAAAGGGCAGAAATGTGCTGAACAGAATAGCTGGTAGCAAAGTTCCAGGTGGAGCTACCAACATTTTCTACCTCACCATACGCTCGCGGTTTTGGGTTCAACCATCTCTATGCCCGCCTGTCCGTGCTGACTTTTGCAGTAACGATACAGCAGAAAAAGGGCAAGAATGAGAAGAACGAGCAGAATGGCTCCACCCACTGCTGCTGCCAGGATTCCAATTTCAGAAAATTTTACTGTGTGAAAAGAAGTGCGTTACTGGAGAAGATAAACAGGATGTACAGGAACTATAAAAGTGAACTGAAACACAGACACTTAAAACTGTATGATATACATGAACACAACTAAAGTTAAACTGTATTATTTCATTTATTAATCTTTATTTACCAAGGATAAAACTCAATGAGATTACAAATCTCTTTTGCAAGAGTGTCCTGGGGAGTGGCAGCAGGTTATTAATAAACTAACACAATAGATAAATATAAGAACAGTAGAAACAAGGTCAACTAAAAACAATTACACAGGACTTAGACTCAAGTTCAGATATAAGGGTCCTGAAAGTGACGAGTGATACCAGTTCCCTTAATTTTAAATCTTTTTGAAGTTCATTCCAAGAATGAGGGTATTTTTTTCTCCAATTATGTGCAGGCTCTGAGCACAGAAAACACGAGCCGGTCCTAGGAGCACGGACTATAGCTCCTCCTCAGCTCAATGAGGCTCTCGAGGTATGGAGGAAGCACTCCAAGGATAGATTTATAAATTAAATTTATACATTTTACAAGCAACTTTAAGGTTTATCACACAACAGTCACTAATCATCAGGGTTCATACACCTTTTACAAGGTAAAATTCAACCACTTTCAAGGCCCATTTTCAAGTTTTTCCAGAACATTTAAGCTGTGGTAAATTAATGATAACTATGATACTTCAAAACTGCAATTCAGCAATAATCAATGCTACTGAGAAAAAAAAGTACTTCTAAGTAAGTAAATAGCAGGAATTGTGGATTTATTGAGGTCAATTTAAGTACTAATATTCTTCACCGCATGTTTACTCGATTCATTTGATCGAGCAGTTACTATGGTATGTCAAATTTGGGGGCGAGTTGAGAGCCTTTATGCATACATACACTCAAAAATATTAATGTGTTTTTTGTCACACTGAAAGAGATGATATTATTATGTAAACACAACCAGAACTGTGTTTGGTAAAAGCAGAAGGAAAAGAAATTAAAGGAGAATAAATTTTTGCAGACTTTGCAAGAGGCTAATTGTGGGTTTTTTCCTCGGCTTATCCGTGACTTGTATTTGTCGTTTTCCAGCCAACACTCGTTAAAAAGACAAACTCCCGGAATATCGGTGTTGTTTTTGATGACTGCGCAGGGACGAGGTAAACACAAAAACTGACGGGCAGATAGCAGCCCCACACAAGCTGCTCGCTAACGCAGCCTTCCATCATGTTATTGCTGTTATCACCGACTCACTGCGTCTGTGAGGGAACACAGCACAGACCAGAAGCTTGCAGGTCTAAAACCAACTCCTTGAATCAATTAGGAGTCGGCTCAAAGAGCCACTTTTCTTTATTTCACTCGCTCTACCTTTCTTTATAATGCTATAGAATAATAAAGTTATTTAAAAAATTGTACTTAGCCGTATTTAAAAAAACAAACACAGAAGTGAAGAAAAAGAAAAACTATTTTGCATACATGTATCGGCGCTATGCAAAGCCTATTTTTATTTTATGCTCTGCAATTTTTTCTTAAAGCAAATTTATTTAGTCAGATATTTATTTATTGTAAAGTAAATGCAGTTAGAATTTTAAACATTTTCAAGCATTTAATCCAAAATTCCAGCACTTTCCAGGCCTAGAAAACAGAATGTCAAAATTCAAGCATTTTACAGGATTTTAAGCACTGTACGAACCCTGAATCATGGACAATAACACACATCTTTCTCTGAGAAATGTGTAACTAGCCGACCACTTTTTCTAAACTGCTGCCCATGCCGTGACACACTCAGCAGACATCAAGCCCACCTCTTCCATTGAAGGCTAACTGTAAATGACAGCCTCAAGATATAATAGCTCAGATATAATAGGGTTCAAAGCAACAATGTCAAGATATGACACATGTTTACTTGCTGCATCACTCAGTAGCCCAGCATCCTCTTAAAAAAAAAAGGTTCCAGCTATTAAAGTGGTGAACTTACCTGTTTGGACGACCTCGAACTGGATTTCACCAGAATTACTGTGCACGTCCGGTGGATTACGGACCTGACAGATGAAGGTGCCGTTGAAATTGAACTGGACGTCATTTAGCATGATCGAACCATCATTTTTCAGCACATTTCCCGCCCATGTCACATGATTTTTAAAGCGACCACTATAAGGAGGAAAGGGATCTCCTTGGTAAAAAAACACCTAGGAACAAATGCAGAGGTGAGAAAGAAACTTTATTACTAATCTCCTTGCAATGCTTTTTTTATTAAATAGAAAGATCTTTTTTAACTTCTGTCCAGTTAGCAATATTGAATTATATTTTCTATTTGCACAAACACAATGATTTTACTTTAAACTTAAATGCTAAAATCATGAATTAATTATTTTTTAGTTGTTTAGTCTTTAAAATTTACACAAGTGTCCTGATGTTTTCGAATAAAATCTGATGATATACCTCTGAATCCATTGTACGACTAATGTTCTGGTTTTAACCATGATACTTCCACCACATTTTACAGATAAATGACAAAGTTTCTTTTGTCAGAATTCAGTTTTATCTGATGCTTTGGTTTCATCCAACCACAAAACCAAAGGCTATTGTCCAGATGAGCTGTCTGTCTAATGCAAACTACAGGGGGATGGAGCATTGAAATGCATTTTGAGTAAAAAGCAGGTGTGTGAATGGAAATACTATAGATATACTTTTCAAAAAGGCTCAATAAATATTTAATCATATAAATATACCTATAAATGCCAAAGCCTTCGGTGACTCACTCATTCATCACTAAGTCTCCCACTTTCTGAGTACTTATAAGGCTGAATTTTGGCATCGTGATACCCCATCAGGTCAATGGAAAAACTACTTCTCACCATTCTACGTTTAATATCTCCATCGAACGCAAGACCCCCTCAGTGTGGTTTTCCAGAGTACCTACAAGGCTGGAAAAACAGGTTCTCACTTTCTTAAGCTCATTTGTTTGTTCACTATCACTAAATGCAACGCCTTGGATGGACTGGAGAATTTGCGAGTAACTACAAAATAAAACTTGTCCCGGTTCCATTTCTTATCGTGTCCCTGGAAAACTTATTGATATATTCAAATACGAAAGCAACCACGTGGACAACGTAGTCACAACTCACACTATATTCATTGCACATATTTATTTAGATTTTTAAATGGTGGTCAAAAACTTCACTCTATAATTATACGTTAATATATAAACTCCAAAGCCATCACTCGTTCAAAAACACCTGCAATTTCAACTTTCACGATGTTACCATGTTCTCCATGGTAGCACAGCTGTACAGGTATTCTGCTATTCACAGTATATTTGAATTTATGAAAGTAGCCACATAGACATTTTCATTTCCTTTTGTATTTAGTCTGGATGGAAGTGTAGTTCCTACCTTATGCAGCTTGAACATTAAACATTAAGCATTGCTGATAAGCTTCACATCGAGGTCACAGCAAGCCAAAACCAACCACTTAGTCATCGTGACAAAAACAACCACAAGAATATCTCAAGAAAGTCTCACAGCTGGAATAAAAGGTTCTTAGAACATATTAAAGGAAAAAGGAAAATTCTTATTCAGAGACCTTGTCAAAAAAAAACACAAATGAAAAACTGAGGAACATTGCAATGTGAGCATTAGAAACAATAGATTATTAAACTTCAGGCATGAATACTCCACAGTGCCCCTGAGTGTTGTTGCAGTTTATGTATCCTCTGTTTTCACTTACCATGTCACAAACATCATCAATGACTTTTTAAACACTGACAGTTCACCATATTTAAAAATCTTCAACAGTCAACAGGTCTCAATACATTAGAGCATCTTTGAGAATCATCATCCATTTTCATGGATGTGCAACTGACCAATTTTGCAGTAACTGGGTGATTTTTATGTGAGTAGGAACAAAATCATGAGTAATGTGCTCAACACCTTGTGCGGAATTTATACCACAATGAAATATTGCTATTCTGGAGCGAACATGGGGTCTAACCCAGCAGCTGGTGAGTTGCAGTAAATGTCACAGGCCTACTGTTTTTTGTAAGAAATTTCGTCTCACCGATTCCTGTGTGGCCTGGTTAAGTGGTTTGAATTGCCAAGAGACAGACACCGTCTTCTCTGAGACCGGAACTGTAGATTGAAAGGTGCATTTCAGCCGTACATTCGTCCCATTAACCGCCGTCAACTCTGAGGGTGTAAAGACCTCCATTGCTGATGCATAATACACACCTGCACAAACAAAATGAAACCGAATTGTTAATCAACGTGACACCAGCTTTCCTGTTAAATCAGGTACAGACAGAGATTTGTATTTTAGTTGTTTGCCGTTTGTTTTTGTTTTTTTATTCGGCTCACAGTACACCTGATTTCCCCCCCCAAAAAAGCACAAATTTAACGCAGGTTTTTTGTTGTATTAGTCTCAAAAACTCTTTACAGGAATGGAGCAATGGACTTTTAAAATGAGATTTATTTTGAAAACAGTTTACATCTACAAAACTTTACATTTGTTTTATTTTCACTGAAATTGAGGTTCATACAAAATACAGCTCCAAGAAGATCAGTTACCTCTGAGTACTGGGAGTACTGAAAAAGAGAACACAACAGACGGACCTGTACCGTGAGAACAGGACTTGAGAAACAGCTCTGTATTCATTCACATTCTGTCTCTCTCTCACTCACTAACTCACACACACACTCACAGCTTTGAGGTTTCCAGCTAAAGCTTCAGTCTTTCCATGACTCGCAGTTTGGATGAAGCTTATTGGAAATTGTTTGGCCACCGTTTTTAAAATGTTTGTAAAAGTCTAAAACCAAGTTCCTCTCAGCCGCAGAGATCACCCGTCTGACCAAACAGTTCTGTTATGTACAGTTCATACAGTGTGGCTTTTACCCTCCTATGTTTAATCTGATGCCACACATACCAATGCCAATGTCTCTATGACTGTACAAATTACCCCCCCCCCCCCACAAATACACTGAGAATGAAAGACAGAGAAAGGATGTGAAATTTGTTACAGTCAAAGCAAAGAATAAATAAAAGTTGCACTGCACTGATATAGAATGGACAATCGGTTCAATTGTCCTCATGACCCGTACCTGTAATACTGATCCAATACAGAACCCAATATAATTTTACTCAGTGAGTTTGGTTCTTCTTCTAAAGCAGGCATTCTTCTGTTACAGGTAACTGCACAGTGATCTGGTCATTACTGCTTCAGCCCTTCATAATTCCCATTAATGACCAGCTCTCTCTATATTACTCATTAATTATCATTTAGCCTTAACACTGGCTATTTCACATTTTTTCTGTATATTTTAAGTGAAGGTTTGCACTAAATATTGATTACTATAAAATCTACAATTTATCTCCATTAATAACAAGATTTATTTAATGATCAATTTATCAATTGGCTCAATTTCAAAAACAAAATATCTTTAAAATCCAGCTGTTTTTATAATGTACATAAACATAATTATAAAACGCTTAGTTCTGGTCCTTAAATCTGATTGGCTAAGCCACTTGTCTAGCTGTAACATTATTCACAATACCCCAAACCTCTGACCGCTTCAAATCTGCGGTCTGTAATTTGGCCACTAAATGGCAGTATTTGATTGTTAAAGAAACCAGAAATCTTTTACTGTTCATCACAGTTCATTTTGAAAAACAGACTGGATTATGTCGCTGAAGGGGATTGTGCTTTTAGTCAACGCATTTATAACTCAAACCTTGTTTTTTTATATAGTATGTTGGTCACCGTTTTATAAAAGCAAGAAGGCACTTAAGGTTGTGCATTATTGTGAATAAACCTCGGGAACAAGGTTATTAGGCACAATGTCCTCTCGTGCCTTATTACTTTATTATTTTATACTACACCCAGATGAACAATGATGTCACAAAGTTAATTAGCTTTATATATAATAAATAAACTCGGAAACAAACTTTTAATCACCAGATTATTAGTGTTGTAAAATAAAATTTTGTTACAGTTTTTATTTAATTCAAGAACTGTGTATAAAATGTAAATGACCGTTTATTGATAGTTATAAGGGTTTAATTCTCATGTCAGAGTTCCTATATTGTTTTTGTGAAATTGTCTGTTGTATAAATAAAAGCAATTTTACTTTTTCAAGTCAACTGAAACACTTTTTGGGTTTTTGGTCCCAAATGTTCTGTACATTGGGTCAAGAACTTAAAAATAGTGATTCTGAAAGGACCATGGTACAAAACAAGTTACTCAGAATAAAGGTTACTGATTAATGATGTAAATGGAATCAAAGTGACGCTGCTGGGTCTAATCAGCCTGTAAAGAAAATTGTATTATCAGTCGTTTCATTGCTGACAACGCGATATGGTTAGCTGGGTTGAGCTGAGCAAATATTTAAAAAATGTTCAACTTGTGTTTCTAAAGTAAAATACCAATGACCAGTTTCATTTCTATACAGCAAAAAAGTTAGTAGCTGGATATTTTCATTTGAAAATATCAAAACTTGGTGGTACTGTTTCATCCGGGTTCTATATTGTCAGCACTGATCTTACGATCTAAACCAAGACGTTAAAATAAAGATGAATACAGGTGTATTGATTTAGAAAGAACGCAGAGATATCAGTGTCCATCCAATCCGATGCTCATGTTTAGTTGTCGTAATACTATTTCAGACTATAGGCAATATAACAAGATACTCTTTGAATATTGTGACATCATGCAGGAGTATAGAGTATCAGATTTAACACGAACATCCTGAGTGCATTTAACTCAAATTAAATGCCTTCGCTGCTTTTGACTTGATTGTCACAAAATCCTATATTATATGTGATATATATATATATATATATACACTGGAGATCAAAATTAGAGAACAACACACAATTTCCTAAATGTCAAGGTCACT
>JAOUQT010021086.1:0-11786 GCA_025769995.1 Xyliphius kryptos
CCCAGATAGGGATTCGAACCGGGAACCCCCAGCGCTGAGAGGCGGTCGTGCTACCCACTACGCCACCGTGCGGCCCGCGTACATTATTGTAAATAAACCACGGGAAAGAGGTGTTTATTCAAAATAAAGCACAACCTTTAGCACCTTATTGCTTTTATCAAGCGGTTACCAACACACAATAATTTGATTCATAAATGCATTGACTGAAATCAAAATCGATAATAAATTCCTCTTCCGGGACATAATCCATTCTATTTTTTTTTTTTTTTTTTTTTTTTAAATGAGTCCTGACCAAAATATTTCCGGTTTCTTTAACAAATACTACCATCTAGTGGCCAAGTTACAATACGCAGTTTCTGAAAAATGTGGAAAAAATATATTTTTTATTGTGCATTTAAACGAATGTAAAGCAGTCAGATGTGTGGGTTATTTTGAATGTCATGGCTAGACAGGCGGCTCAGCCAATCAGATTTAAGGACCAGAAATTATATTAATCTGTATTTCCATTTATACTACATGACATAAATTGATGTATATCACGTGTGTTAAAGTCACAGCTGGACAAACGGCTCAGCCAATCAGATTTAAGGAAACTACCTGTTTATAACTGTTTTTAAAACACTTTCTGTACTAGTAGATTCTTATCTCAGGCATTCGATTTGTAACATGACTTATTTTGATTTTCGATTCTAATGACTGATAAATTTTGACGGTGGGTTTGTTTTCTTTCACACCATTAGATGCCTGTCATCATGCTGGTGGCTTTCTCTATGTGTTTCCTCTGCCTGCTTATGGCTGGTGAGTAAATTCTTAATTTGCTCCTTTTGTCTGTTTTTAGTTTTTAGATGTAAAATAAGGTCTGGAAAATGCCATGAAAAATGCACCCAGGACAGGGTGCCAATCCATCCCTGGGCACACACTCACACACCGACACTATAGGGGCAATTTATAAGCATTCAAAAAACAGCTAATTTTAATGATGGACAGAGTTTAGTAGACAGACAGCTTACGATGGCAATAAAAAATGACTTCTCGTAAATAACTTTTTTTTTTTTTAAAGGAGAGTAGATTTTGTACAAATAATTTGAATTTGAAATAATCATAATGTATATTAGATTGAGCATTACTAAAGGTTTTGATCTGCCACTGATTCTGACTCTGACCAGCAAGGCACACAGATACACACACACACTGATTGAAGTAAGCACACATCCCCAGAACGGTGGGCAGCCCTGTATTCGGCACCTGGGGAGCAATTGGTGTTAGGGGTCTTGCAGCCATAGTACTTGGTGGAACCAGCAATCAAACCAAAACCATTCGAATTTGTCCTCCACATTTAACCCATCTATGCAGTAAAACACATACACACACTGAGTGACGTGAGCACGCATGCCCAGAGCGGTGGGCAGCCCTGTATACAGCACCTGGGGAGCAATTGGGTTTAGTGCACTTGCATTGTACGTTAAATTTAGAAATTTAAGTTTCGTTCTTCTCTTTCTCAGGTGAAACCTGGACTGAGACTTTGGCGTATATGCTGTTCTGGGGATTTGCTGGCACGGTCACCGCCGCCGTCATTTTCCTAAACTGGTCGGAATTCGTTGACGTTCCCAAACTGGTCCAGAAAAAGAAGATGGACTGATTGTTCAAAAGCTGCTCATATGTACAAAGCTGCACTTTCTTACACCTCACATTTTAATCTTCCGTCTTCTGAATCAGGCGAGGAGTCTGTTCTGTACTGTACTATAAAGTACTCTAGAGCACAACTAGAATGTACAGTCCGGTCCAGCTGGTGTACAACTACCGTCTAAATCCCTATCCGTTTAGTGACTTCCACTGCAGAATCCCTTTATTTCATCAGTTATGGAACATGATCTAAACACTACTGAACATAATCAATTTATTAAATTTTTCATGCTTAAAAATTATTGTAGAAAGGAGTATAACTAAAACCCCATTTATAAGAAAATATTCTTTTTTTCTTACTTTACTACATTAAAAAATAGTAATAATTTAACCATTTATTAACTTTATTAACAGGTTTGTTATCAGATGTTTATTAATCAAATCTAAAAAATGTTGGTCAGATCTCCTTTCAAATTTTTAAATATTATCTAATGTGATGAGTATGTAGTTTTATGACCTCATTATACACCTTTTATGATGTCACTGCCTAAAATAAAATTAATTTATAGAAACACAAAATGTAATGTCATTGACGTATTTCTATAATTAAATTCTGCTAACATTTTTCTTAACTTTGATCTGAACTGAATATCATGTTCTAAATAAAGTTGCAGGTTTTTTTTAGAACCGTATGTTCTGACTCAATTTAAATTCCACAGTTTAATGTTTACACTTTATAGAAATCTTTAAATAAGTTTAATTTATTTGGCAAAAGAAAATCAATAATGTACTTTTCTTTTGTCTAGGCTGTGCTTTATTTTTATATAGCATTTGAAATTTGGTGGCACAGTGATGTGCAGATGTATAGATTACAAAGAGACTGCTGCATGTGAGTGAAGGCTAGAGATAAATGGAGCAGGTAGATCATGTATACAAACTTTAATAAGTGTTTCATAACTGATGAAATATACAGGTTGGAAATGTCTGTTCTCACAATGGCTGTTACCAAAATCATGGGTTTTGTTTTTCAGAATGACTGCACACTTTTATTCTAGAATAATGGCACTGGATCTAATACTTAATAACAATACTTTTGTGGTGTCTTTTATAACATAATTTGTTCTCTCACTTCTACATAAATCACTTTCTATCATCAACCGCTTCCTTTCTCAGTACCAGGACCAAAGTTAGTTATTCTCGAGCTTGTAGATTATTCTGACACTGTCGGATTCCACATATGCACTACTGAACCAAAGTGCATTAACACATCCCTTGTTTTATTGTATTCCCCCCCCCCCTTTTTTTTCTTAGGAATTTGGGAGATTTCAAGATTATATTCTTGTGTGCATTTGTGTTTTTTTTCTCTCCTCTCTCTTTGCTGAAAGGTGAAGGCAGAGGGTTTGATCTGTATTTACAGTAAAATTAAATCTGGTTTGCACTTTTAAAAATTCCGTTTGTTGTTGGCGACACTATAGATGTTCGAAGTGATTACACTTTGAGTTTTGCAGCTGCAGTGTTACACATATTGTGTTTGAAAATATACCATTTTATCTTCCCATCCAATTAAGTGTATTTTGTTTTTACAGTACAATAATTTTATCAGCTTCACTTACCATATACAGTGGGGCAAAAAGAGAGAGAGAGGGGTCTGTAATTTTATCATAGGTACACGTCAACCATGAAGAAAAGTGCTGGAAATCACTGTAGGATTTGTAAAGAATTAACTTGTAACTTCTGGTGGAAAATAAGTATTTGGTCGATAACATAGCAACTCAACACATAGCAACAGTAACATAACCTGTAAGTATTTAGGAGGTTTGCACACACTGTAGCTGCTATTTTGGTGCATTCCTCCATGCAGGTCTCCTCTAGAGCAGTGATGTTTTGGGCTGTCGCTGGGCAACACAAACTTTCAGCTCCTCCACAATTTTTTCTGATGGGTTGAGGTTTGGAGACAGGCTAGGAGCTTGAAATGCTTTTTTAATGCTCTCACTTATGGAAACAGATTTTGGCTTAAAATCTCACAACACACGGCCCCGTTCATTCTTCCCTTAAAACGATCAGTCGTCCTGTCCCCTTTGCAGAAAAAAAGCTCCACAGTGATGTTTCCACCCCCATGCTTCATAGTAGACATAGTGCTCTTGGGATGCAACTGCATTCTTCTTTCTCCAAACACGATGAGTTGAGTTTTTACTAAAAAGTTGGATTTTGGTTTCATCTGACCAATGATATTATCCCAATCCCCTTTTGGATCATCAATATGCTCTCTGCAAACTTCAGACTAGCCTGGACGTGTCCTGGCTTAAGCAGAGGGACACGCCTTGCACTGCAGAAAGTAAGTACCTCTTGGTGTAGTGTGTTAATGTTTGTCACATTTATTTATATGACCAAATACTCATTTCCACCATAATTTACTAATAAATTCTTTAAAAATCCTATAATGGGATTTCCTGTATTTTAACAGTCCTTTCTCAGCTTTCAAAGTAAAAGAACTTGCACAATCAGTGGCTGACTGAATACTTTTTGCCCCACTGTAGGTATCTTTACACAATAACATAATACAGTCTGTCTGTTTTTCTGCAATTTTTTTGGTCTTCATTTTAAAATAATCAATGATTCCAAAGGGCCACCACAAAGCAGGAACTATTGAGGTGATGGATGATTCTCAGTTCTGTAGTGACATTGCTGTAGCAATGTGACCGTGGGTGCTGCGCTGGTATAAGTGGTTTAGACACAGCAGTTTACCTGAAAATGAGACAGTGTTGTTAATTTTTTTGTTCGCAAAAATGAGCTTGGTCTTATTTTCAGGGGATGTCTTATCTTTTCATGAAGAAGAATGCACATATATATACAAGTATATGCACATATATATAAATAATTGCACCAGTAAGAGCAGAGTGTGGCGGTTCAATTAAGTGACATACCAGAGTTCAAAAGATTGGTTTGATGAAGGTGATGTTGAACATCTCCCATGAACCTACACCAAGTGATTCAGTTTCATTGTCCAACCCATATATATATAATTTTCTTGTTAAAGCAGCATCTGATCCAATTGAACCAGCACATTAAATGCCACTGCAGTGCTTGGAATCATCCTTAACTCAAATGATACTCTTTGTGTGGTGACCAAATCCAAGGTCATCCAAGGACTAACGAGATATAAGGACAACCAGATGCACTACAGTCTGTATTTCTAAAACTGTATAAAGGTCATCTTTAAATTTAGTGGAGCTCATAATCTGGACATTTGTTGTAAAAGCGTGATGATAAGCTGAGACTTTGATTTAGGATGTTGAGCCTTTACATTCTAAATTTACTAAAAGTTTTAGGACATTTCGGATTTTTATTACTTTTAAGCAATAATAGCAATGAGATTTTGTGTTTTCAGGACTGATGTGAAGGTAAAGATCTTGAGCTTGCTTTTGATTTGGTTTTTTTAATAAATCAAACGAGTGGTATCTTGTGCTGAGGTAATGGTTTCATTCATTCATTCATTCCCCAGGACAGGGTGTCAGTCTGTCGCTGGGCACACACTCACTCACAATACGGGACATTTAGAACAGTTTATCTTAAATGCATGTCTTTGGACTGTGGGAGGAAACCTGAACATGGAAACTCCAACCAGATCGGGATTTGAGCCTGGATCCTCAGTGCAGAAAGGCAAACTGGCTAATCACTAATCAATCATAATGGTTTTATTCTGCAGAAAAACTCTTTCCTGAGCACTGAAAATTCACTTTATTAGGAGCACCTCCACTCGGATTCAAGGAGACTTTGTAGGCTTAAGTAAAATGTGTTTTTACTTAAGATATATTTAAAAATATTTTACTTGAGTATTTTTGTCACGTAATACTTTTAACGTCTAATCACTACATTTCAAAATAAATATGAGGACATGTTGGTCCCAGGCTGAGACCAGTTGTGAACCGCTAAGATCCCATTGGCTAATTTCGCAACGCTTTTTTTACCCGCTATAAAAGACGCCGGGACTCATGAAGCTTAGCGGCCGCCGTAGCGTCTGATGCGCAGGGTGATGAAAGTAAACACTAGCGCTTTGCTAAAGTTGAGACTCGCTTCTCGCATGTCCCGGTGATGATCCAGCTCCTCCTCTGAAACAACAGCAGAGTTTAAAGGTACGTTTCCAACCCGAGGATGTGTAATTAAGGACTGTGGCATTAAAGCTGAGCTCCACCGGCTTTTCCGGCGCGTTGCTAACGTTAGCATGTTAGCTTCTCTGAAACAAAAGACGCCAGCAGCTCGCGCGAGCACTTCATAACGTGTTTACGAAACACAAAAACTGAGAAATACAGCGCGTTCTTAACGTCCTAACAACTTATAGCAAGTTTGAATAATTTAATTGCGCTCATCTTCACGCCTCTTTTGTTGTGTGTTCAGTTTAATGAGTTCATTCAGGGCAGCAGTGTAAGAGGGGGTAGCTCTAATTCATTCGGGGGCAGTTCGAGCCCCATTTCTTCTCCAACTAAGTATTATGGCTAATGTGCCCTCGGGCAAGCTGTTTATTAAGTGATAAGGGATACGTGATATATTTTGCATAAACATAGATTAATTAACCAACCCTAGCAGTAAAACACACACACACCGAGTGCAATAAATAATAAATGCATATCCGGAGTGCAGTGAAACACACACACAATCTGAGTGTAGTGAAACACATGTATATGCACACACTAAGTCTAGTGAAACACACATTCTGAGTGCAGTGCAATTTAGAGCTTTCAATTTACCTTTATCTTTGAACTGTGGGAAACTGAAGAACCCAGAGAAAACCCAGCCAGATTGGTATTTGAACCTGGATCCCCAGCACTGAGAGGCGACCGTGCTGACCACTGTGTCACCATGCACCCTATTATCATTCATCGCTGAATTGTGGAGTGGTCTTCCCAACCCACTGTGTTTTCGTTCAGCATTTTTTTAAAATTGAACATCCTCCTTAACCACTGGCTTGTGGTGTACTCTCTTTTGTAAGCCAATTTGAATAGAAGTGTCTGCTAAATGACTAAATGTAATGTGAATTTAGAATTAGTTGTTCGGCATGCTTATAGAGCAAAAGGCATGAATAACATCCTAAACATAACATTTACATTGTCATTTAGCAGATGCTTTTATCCAAAATGACTTAAAAATAAGAACAGTAACACAAAGTCAGTAGTAATAGAGAAACGGAATATCGTTCCATCATTTAGCAGTGGTGAACGAAATGAAGTGAGAAGTGGCACCATGGTGAGATTGATTCACCAGATGATATTCATCACTAGAGCGCAGTGAACAAGTCAAGAGTGTATTTTGGAAAGATGGATTTAAGGTAAGGGGCAGATATCCAGTAATTTTAATACAAACAAGAGCATTGTAGTTCAGTTTAGTCACTGAATGTGTGTTATGATTTTCGCTCACTAACACATCCCTCACTCACAATTCCATTAAGCTCAGTATACTGCCATTAAATGTCCTTAGACATATTTTTTGTGTTTTGCTGAGTTATAGGAGGGGAACTGTGACCTCAGATACAGTTTTAGGTTATCAGAGGTGTTTAGTGTGGACGTCGTCATGGTTCAGTGGAGTTCCAAAAGACCCGCTGAACCTTGTTTCCATGGAGCTTCCTTTGTGCACTGATCACAGAGCCGTTCAGTCTCCATAAAACATTCTCGACAAAGGAAATAAATCCTTCTGAAGCTGCCCTGCTTTCATCAGATGACTAAAGATTTGCCCTGTTTGAGGTTTAAGTGCTGTTAAGGTGATTTAACGTTGATGACCATTACATTTCAGATGTCTGGGTGCATTTAAGTGTAAGTTTTGAATTGGAGGCTTTGTGCTTTGGATTGTACTGGATTTGTGCTTTGGAAAGCATTCACAGAGCTTCACTTCCACATTTTATGTTACAGCTGTATTCCAAATTGTATTAATTTAATCTCTTTCCTCAAAATTCTACACTAAATACCCCATTATGACCATGTGAAAAGTTTTCTAGAAAGTTTTGAAAATTTATTAAAATAAAAAAACAAAGAAGTCACATTTACATAAGTATTCACAGCCTTTGCCTAATACTTTGTAGAACCACCTTTGGCAGCAACTACAGCCTCAAGTCTTTTTAAATATGATGCCACAAGCTTGGCACACCTATCTTTAGGCAGTTTTGCCCATTCTTCTTTGCAGTACCTCTGAAGCTCCACCAGGTGCACAGCAATTTTCAGATCTCTCTCCAGAGATGTTCAATCAGATTCAAGTCTGTGCTCTGGCTGGGCCACCTCAGGACATTCATAGAGTGGTCCTGAAGCCACTCCTTTGAGATCTTGGTTGTGTGCTTTGGGTTGTTGTCCTGCTGAAAAATGCTGTTTTGTGGTGGTACTATTGGGGTCCTGACCATTAGAACAGATAAATCCAGGACAGGGTGCCAATCTATCGCTGGGTGCACTCACTCACACAGCCACCTTTTTACCAGTTTACCTTGAATCCATGTTTTTGAACTGTGGGAGGAACCCAGTTGAAACTCACATGGACACGGAGAACGTGGAAACTCCACCCAGATTGGGATTCAAAGCTGGGAATCCTCTGTACTGAGAGGCAAGCGTGCTAACTACTAAGCCACCATGCCACCCATGTTATATTTTTGTACAGGAAAAATGTCAATAATATGATATTAGGACATCTGCAATAAAAAGTGATTGATCGTGTGAATGAATCAGAAACTCCAGCAGCAACTCTTTGCTTTCATTTCACAGGGATGGACAAGTTATGTTTCTATTTGCCCGGTCACAGTGACGCTGCACTGAGGAACATGAACAATTTGCGGGAGCAGCTGCATTTCTGTGATGTCACCATCGTAGCCGGGGGCCGCCAGATGTTCCGTGGTCACAAAGTGGTACTCGCCGCCGGTTCGGCTTTTCTCAGGGATCAATTTTTACTGAACCCCTCTGCAGAGTTACAGGTGAGACGCGGTGCAGGAGAAATGCAGACACCTCAGTCAGTTATCTGATGGGCTTTATGTTTGGATGGTGGTTGGTCTCACTGGGTTTGGAATAATCCCATATATTTTAAAGTATAGTGCACACGTTGCACAGCCGTTATGATGTAATGAGGGTAAGGTTTAATGTCTGTATGTATTGATATTCCACAAGGCAGGTTTCCTAACCACAAGCCTACGATTTCCTCAAATTGTTGGTGGCTCGTCCAGGAAATACTTAAGGAGAGTAACTCCCAGTAACCATCTAAGCTTCTTTTAGAAACTTCACCCAGATTGGGATTCGAATCAGGAATTCCCAGCGCTGGGAGGCGATCGTGCTAACCACTACACCACTGACACTCTGCATTTCAAAACAAACATGCTTAAAATGATTTAAATAATATTTGTCATTTGCTTTGTAATCAGTTGTTGAGAGAAAATGCTGATAGAACTACAGTACTTGGTTACTTCAGTATACAGGATGTGGCACTAAATCAAGTTAAAAATTGACACTCTGGAACTTGGTCTAACAAAGTTTCCTCAAACTGGAACCTACAGAATTCTAATTAAATACTCCTGGTGTAGGAAATGTTTTCTCTGCAACTTTTGGGCCTTTTAATACTCACTGCTGTGCAGGGGCATGACCACTGCAGAAACAAACACAAGACTAATACTCAAACTATTTCATCTATCAGCAGGTGTCAGTGTTGCACAGCTCGACTGTGATCCGGGAGCTGCTTCAGTCCTGCTACACGGGCATCCTGCAGTTCAGTGCCAAAGAAATAGTGAATTACCTAACAGCCGCCAGCTACCTCCAAATGGAGCATGTGGTGGAGAAGTGTCGTGGGGCCCTGAGTCAGTACTTGAAGCCCAAGAGCAACAGCCTACTGAATGTAAGTTCTGTTTTTATTTGCTAATATACTAATATAATATACACTAATATATCATCTCTCTCTCTCTTTCTCGTAGTTTGTAAAAGAAGAGTCTCAGTCCATATCTGTGATAATCAACGGAGGCCTTTTGGAACCTATATCACCCAAATCTGACCACGGATCACCGCTGCAGCCGCACAGCTCAGGGGAGGAGCCACAAAGCGAGAATATGTCCTTATCGAAGGTAAGATGTAAATATAATCCAGCTACGAAACAGGGATCTAAAAAGATTTAGATGAATTGATTGGAAAGATAAATTTAACATCACTAATTTTATATATAAAGATAAACAGGTTTAGACCAAGTGGTGCAACTCGCACGGAACAAAACTAAATTTACACTAGTTTATTTTTGTCCTGACCATTGTTTCCAACTTGGGTGACTTTTTCACTATATTTAGCGACATTTCGGACCCTCCAATGACTTATTTTTTTAAAAAGCGACTAGCAACAAATCTAGCGACCATCTGCTGTCGCTGGAGGCTCACATGTTCTTCAGTTTCTGTTCCACAACACTCAGTGCTCAGAGAGACTCGCATGGCTCCACATCCAAAACTGCAACTGAACTGAACCTGCCAAAGCTGAAGTTCCCTCTAATGACAGAGTTGGATGTAAATATAAATGCATATATCTCACACAGCATCATTTACTTACTTTCTCCGTGGTGTGTAACTCTGTGTAAAAGGAAAAATATTTAGCCATCTAACATACGTAAAAATAAATAACGACTTGCTGGTAGACATGCATTAAATTAGTTATTTTTAAAAATGACAGCTTATGTCAAAGGCAAAAAAAAAAACAGAAAAAGTTTATTTATTTAGATCTCATTTGTATTGCTTACATTAACTTTTTTTGCGTTCCACAGAAAACACGCAAATGTCCTATTATGCAAATTTGGCGATGATTTCATTTAGCAAATTTTAGGTTAGCTAAAAATGAAAATTTTGCAACAGTGTTCCTGACAGGTTTCTTTTAAATTAATATGTACTTTATGGCACACAGTATAAGAAAAATGTTTTAATATTTAGCATAAGCCCTGCCTTGTTTTTTTTTTTTTTTTTTTTGTTGTGTAATTACTATTTCTTAAACCTTAATCATACCATAAGAATCTGTAATCGTCTCATCCCTAGTTGTTACGCAGATGGAAGCGTGTTCTGTGGTAAAATGTATTTACTCAAATGCATCTGTTTTAATACTAGTCATGAAATGAATGCACATATGTTGTGGTGCGTCTGCCTCACAGCAGGATGTTCCTGGGTTCAATATCAGAGTGGAATGAATGCGGTTGTTTTCTGTGTGGACTTTGCATATCCTCTCTCTGTGTTTGGGTTTCCTCTGGAAACACTGGTTTCCTTTTACATTCTGAAGACATGCAGATGAGTAAATTGGAGATACTAAGTCACCCCTATGGTCAGTTGTAACCATTCCAGTCACCAAATAAGCCTACTGTTTAGAAGTTTGTCTTCTTGAGCAGGTATTATTTGGTTGGTGGAGCATTTTCAGTACTGACAATGACTGTATTTATTAGGGCTATGAACAATATCCTTTATGACGATTCAATACAATATAAATTCTTCAAGCCATGATTTGGTTTAATACAATTAAATAGGATCTAATACTTTTTTTTTTTTATTTACATAAACTTTATTACGTTCCAAATAAATCAATAAGAAAGTCATTTGCCTTTATTATTAAGATACAGAATCAGTATTACACTATACCATTGTGACCAACGCTGTAAGTAGAACAGTAGTGCCATAAAGAGTCAAATAAAGTGCGATAACTGTATTAAGAACATAATAAATTCAGTCTAATGCTGACCATGCAGGTCGGTTCAGTATTAAAGTAATTAAACAAAATGAAAACTGACCTCTACTGTTTAACATGTTTATATAATATTATACAGGGTGGGCCATAAGTATGTATACACCCTGATAAAAAGGAAGTGGTTGCTAAAATGCAACGCCAGCATTTTAGATTTAACCAGATCCATGAAACACATATAGAGAATTGCACAAGGAAAACAATGGTCTGCTCATTTTAAACATAGCTTTATTTATTATAGAATTTGTGACCTGGCGCACCGAGAGTTACCCACTAGAGGGAGGGGTAGCTCAGTGGTTAGGGCGTTGGACTATCAATCAGAAGGTTGAGGGTTCAAATCCCACGTCCACCTAAGTTACCATTGTGGGTCCTGGAGCAAGACCCTTAACCCTCATTGCTCCAGGGTCCTGTTTCAACCCTGTGTTCTGATCCCAACCAAGTTGGGATATT
>JAOUQT010021117.1:0-11784 GCA_025769995.1 Xyliphius kryptos
CAATTCTCACTCCATTTTATTCACCACTGCTAAATGGTGGAACGACCTTCCCAACAACATCCGTAAAGCTGACTCACTCAACAGTACAGTGTTTACAGTCTCAAAATTTTACATTTCAGCACAACAATTCCGTGAATGCACAGAGGTTCTCACAATTTTTTTTTTTATTGCGAGTGAAGTGGGTGACCTCAAGTAGTTGGCAATCATCAAACTGCTTCAGTGAGGACTGGAATTCTATGGACCAGCTGGACCTAATCACCCAGCATCGGTGGCAGACCCTACTAATGCATTTGTAGTTGAGTGGACTCAAATCCCTTTAAACATGTTCTGACATCTACTGGAAAGCCTTTCCCCGAGGAGCAAAAGTTGTTATTGCAGAAAATAGGGAACTGTGTGCTAGTGTGTTCCTGTGTGTACACGTGTGTGTGGTCTTAGATTTTCAACTTTTGCGCTAAGGTCATTTCTTCTGCTCGACGGTTTTAGCTCTCTTACTCTCTTATCACGTTCCAAGGTGCCTTTTGAAATTTGACATGGTCAGAAGTGACATTCTGGCTTTAATGTGTGCATACCAACACATGAACATCTGCACACTGAGGTTTACGGCATTGCAGAGAGAACTGCTGTTGCTCTTTGATCTTCGGGACTCAAAGCTTGGCCCGGTCTTGATTTTCAATGATACACTCGTTGGTTTTACTGAAGCCAGCCCCCTCATATTAAGACACAAAAGCGCTTGGGCAATCTCATCTATTTCTTATGATCTCTTCTTTTTCAGTCACCTCTCTCGTGCTTATCCATCAGCCCACTCATCCCTCCCTTCTCACCCTGCTTCATTTTCCCTGGCTCACTCCCCTGCTTTCCATTGCTGCTTTGAAAGCCAGTCACACCAATTTTAAACCGCATAATCCCAATTACAGCTTCAAAGTGCCTTCCGTGGCTCATGTAGCACACACATATATTTATTTGTTTGCGAGTTGATGTGTAAGAGAGAGATAGTGGAGATTGAAATACTGTCATTCACAGAGCCTAAAATGTGTTTTTCTACGCAACACACCATAAGCACACTAAGCTCTCTAAAGCTCAGTAGTTATTAAGTCGGCGATATACTTTGCCAACTATTGACTTGAATCTTTCATATTCACACAGAGATGTGCAATAAGATAAATAAATGGGAAATCCCCCCCTACATGAGAGTATGCTATTTACTGGCCATGTACAAAAAGTATCATCAGCTTCTTTGATGTATGATCAGCTCTTTGGATTTCTGTTCTAGTGGCATTGCAGTCCTGTAGGATGGCCTCGCTGAACTTATATAGATTTTCGAATTTTCGAAAATGCACACCTGATTACTACATAATCTGTACATGGGGGTCCTGCACTGTTGATGCTGCCAAGCTGCACAGAGGATGCATCCCCCACTGCGCCTTGGGCCTCCCATGTTTTCTTTCCTAAAAACCAACTTATCAGGGAGTTTTTTTTTCTTGGAACGGTCACTTTGGCCTTCTCTTTGAGGGTTCAGACTCGCAATGTGGCAATGTACTATTTCTAAGGTGCTGCAGTGGGACTAAAAAGTATTTAGTCAGCCACTGATTGTGCCAGTTCTCCTACTTAGAAAGATGAGAGAGGTCTGTAATTTTCATCATAGGTACACTATGAGAGACAAAATGAGGGGGGAAGAAATCCAGGAAATCCCATTGTAGCATTTTAAAAGAATTTGTAACTCATGCTGGAAAATAAGTATTTGGTCACCCACAAGGAAGCAAGATTTCTGGCTTTCACAGACCTATAACTTCTTTAAGAAGCTCTTATGTCCTCCACTCGTTACCTGTATTAATGGCAACTGTTTGACCTTGTTATCTACATAAAAGAAACCCGTCCACAGCCTCAAACTGTCAGATTCCAAACTTTATTATGGCCACATTGTAGACCGGGCTGGGAAGAGTGAATCTACGATAGGCAAGCAGGTCGGTGTGAATAAATCAACTGTGGGGGCAATTGTAGGAAAATTAAAGACAAACAAAACCATTGATAATCTCCCTCGATCTGAGGCCCAATGCAAGATCTCATCCCATGGGGTCATAACTGCAGTGCCAGACTTGTCCCTGTGCTTAAGCCAGTACACGTCCAGGCTCGTCTGAAGTTTGCTAGAGAGCATGTGGATGATCCAGAAGGGGATTGGAAAAATATCATGTGGTCACCTAAAACCAAAATCGAACTTTTTAGTAAATGTAACTTAACTCATGGAGTGAGTCTGGGTCTTCCAGCGTAATAATAATACTGAACACTCTACTCGAGCAACAAAGGAGTGGCTGCGTAAAAATAATTCCAAGGTTCTGGAGTGGACAATGCCAGTCTCTGGAACTCAACCCCATAAAAAAATTTGAGTATTTTGGAAACAAAGTATTTTTTAATTTTTGTCTCTCATAGTAAAAGTGTACCTATGATGAAAATTTTAGACCGCTCTCAGTTTTCTAAGTAGGAGAACTGACAAAATACATTTTTGCCCCACGGTACATAAATACATGAAATCAAATAAAATGAATCCATAATACCCAGGATAAAACTTCTGAACTTCCCCAATGGACACACTTTGACCAAATTGGCATTGGTAACAAATTGCAACCTTTAATGAAACATTAAAATAGTAGCTTTTAGCCCCCTAAATGAGAATGTTTAATTTTTTTAATGTTAAATCAGCAATCCATTTATCATCTTCCGCTTGTTAGGGGTTTGGGTCGCGGGGTCAGCAACCTAAGCAGAGAGGCCTAAACGTCCCTCTCCCCAGCCACCTCTACCAGTTCAACTGGGGAGATTGTGAGGCGTTTCCAGGCCAGCCGGAAGATATAATCTTTCCAGCGTGTCCTGGGTCTTCCCAGAGGTCTCCTCCCAGCAGGACTTGCCTAAAACACCTCCCTGGGAAGGCGCACAGGAGGCATCCTTACCAGATGCCCGAACCACCTCAACTGGCATCTTTCGATACGCAGGAGTAGCGGCTCAACTCCAAGTCCCTCCCGGATGACCGAACTTCTCACCCTATCTCTAAGGGAGAACCCGGACACCCTACGGAGGAAACCCATTTCGGCCGCTTGTACTTGAGATCTCGTTCTTTCGGTCATTACCCAACGCTCAAGACCAGTGAGGGTAATGATAATCGGTTTTTAGTAAAAGGTGGTTGTTTATGGCGTCAAAAACGGTCCAAAATTTTGTGAACTCAAAAACAGAATTCGTAAGCAATTTTCTTCGTTGCACATTTTTGCAGTTGCGCTTCTCATTTTTGCGATCGTTCGATTTTTGTACTTAGGACCCGTTTTAATGGGTGGGCGGGATCTAGACAGTTATTGGCTGCTCGAAAAAAGTCCAGCCCATTCAGCCATGCTACACATCCGGTGACATCAGCGAATCTGCGCGAAATGTGTTTTGTTTTTGAAAAATAAGTTGAGAGTTTGTTTACTTCCATCAGCAATTTTCATTTTCATTATTTTATTTTCCAGTCCCACTTTTTAAAATGTGTAATTCCACAATTTGTCATAGTGTAGCACGGCTGGGTGGGCTGGTCTTATCTCGAGCAGCCAATTACTGTCTAGATCCCACCCACCAGTTAAAACGGGTCCTAAATACGAAAATCGAACAATCGCAAAAATAAGAAGCGCAACCGCAAAAATATGCAATGAAGAAAATTGTCTACCAATTCTGTTTTTGAGTTCACAAAACTTTTGGAACCCGTTTTAACGCCATAGTAAGTGTCGTGTTTTATTTGATAGCACGTTGGGAAGAATGAACAATCTGGGGTATTAAAAAAAAAAAAAAAAGAAAGTGAGACACGTCTGCTTTTGTCTAATCCCTGGAGCTCGGCGCGGCTAAAACAAGGTGCCAAGACGACGCAGAAAGCTCGGGATTTGCGCCGCGTTATACAAGCTGTGAAAAGGAACTGAATGACTGACAGGGAACGAGAACGCGGAGATTCAACTGAACACGCTTCTTTACAATCTCCATAAACTCTGTATGGCACCGGGTGGCAATGATAGATGACAAAATATAATAATACAGTTCAGTGCATATTGCACCTCCTCCGTCACCTCGGGGGGGAAACGAAAGGCTGGAAATAAAATCTGATGCAATGTAGATCTAACTAAATGATAAACACTAACCTTACTCTCTAACTTATTGCGCTCCCTAGAGGAACTCGCATGGGGCCTCGTTTGCCCATCTGACATGAGGAGCGTGATGGCTGGCTTTAGATTCAAACCGTATGCAAATAGTAGTCTGTACTCTTCTGCGGTGAAACATTGCTCAGGGACACACTTTGAAATCTGACTCCCTCCCCTGTTTGCCGGCTTTTTTTTTTATTTAATATTGCTTATTTAAAGCAGTCTGGGGAGAACAGATCACTGGCTTTATATGAAATTTACAATCGTGATGTTTCGCTTTCCTTACAAATGGAAAACTATTGATTGGTCGAGCTGCGCTTCGATGAACATTTGCACAAACTCCGCCCGATGCTCGGAGCCAAACAAATAAACCCTGCTGCATTCGCCTTTTTTCTTGACGGCAGTGAAGCGGAACAAACTTGGGGACCATGGCGAGGCCTGTCCTACCAGCCTACAGCTTGGACTGGCACTCGCTGGCACTTTATTAGGTTCACTACATTGGTATCACACTCTGTGTCCATTTTCCCAACTCCACCCACCATATAAATATAGACTCTGTAGTTTTACAATTACCCCAGTGTGACATGGGGAGAACCTACAAATTCCCCGGATAACGAGACTGACTGTCTGTGAGGCATTATGGCTTCTCATGATGCGACCTTAGCAGAGTTATTATAAACAGATTTTTTTTAAATCTCAGAATACCCAATGAAACATAAGGGAGAACATGCTAACTCCCACTGGCTCGATGCAAAATTAGGACCTACTGGCTGTGAGGCATGATGGGTCCCCATGAGGTCAGTAAAAAACAGTTATTATAATCAATGATATTTAAATCTCAGAATATCCAATAAAACATGAGGGAGAACATGCAAACTCAGCCAGTTGCAAATTCAGGACCTAGTGGCTGTGAGGTATTATGGCTTCCCATGATGCCACCTAAATACAGTTATTATAATCAATGATTTTTAAGTCGCAGAAAACCCAATAAGCCATAGGGGAGAACATGCTAAGTGGCTCCTGGCTCAATGCAAAATCAGGACCTAGTGGCTGTGAGGCATTATGGCTTCCCATAATGCCACCTAAATACAGTTATTATAATCAACCATTTTTAAATCTCAAAAAACCCAATGAGACATGGGGAGAACATGCTAACCCCCCAAAAATAAATTGCAAAATCAGGAACTATCACTATATTTTAACTTGTTGTTATCAAGTTCGCCACCGTAGCGCAGCACGGCCGTTATGCTAGTTTACTACATGTACACAATGTATGATCTCTATTGGTATGAGGTATTAGCACACACCAACTCTTTACACTTTGTCACGGGTGTATACGATCTAACACAAGTTGTGATATTTAGTTTAACGTTCCGGCTACTGGCATAATATGTATTCTTCTCATAAATGTTGTCATGAAATTTTTACGTCAAATTAATTGCAACATTTGAAATCGCCGGTAATTGCAAAAATGATTAATCGTCTCAACCTTAATAATCAGCGACCCAACACATTGGTCCCTCTCCTCCATCCTCAGTTTCTAACCTCACAAAAATAATGGAGAAGTGGGCGAAACTCACAGAGACGCCAAAAGAAAGACCTCCCAAAGCTCTAGTTTGAATGATCCAACCATATAAAATATGAATGGAATAAAACGCCCGCAGCAGAACATGTGTGTGCCAATCATTTGTGAGAATTAAATCATGTTTATGGATCTTTACTGAAGCAAAGCCTTTCACTGAACAACACGCAAGTCCGCTCTTCGCCAAGCTTAATGGCGCCATTGTCGAAAACCTCCTTAGTCTTATTTTTCTTGTTTATATATTTATTTCCTTCGCTGCAAGAAAAGCCGATGGTTTTATTCGTCAGGTCTTTTCATTAAGCAATCATGTCTAAGTGGTTAAGGAGTTATTTCTTCTCCCAGTGCAGAGCCACAGCTCCAGCACAATTATCTCGCTTTCGAAGGCATCTGCGGTTCGCCGTACGGAATACCGTTCCCATCCCATAACTCCTGGAAACAATTCTGGTGAAGGTTCGGAATGCAGCCGAACTCCTGGAGATGATTACGGGACTAAATACAATTTGATACCGCCGTGGAAAAAAATATTCAGAGAAGGGAATGATCTGGCTCCCGCGAGCCTGTGAATCATGAGCGAGCATGCGTTTGGCTCTACGGGCTCCATTTACCAGACACACCACTCTAATGCCTGACCCATCAACATGGTGGTGAAATTCTAACTCGGGCTAACATAATGAAAATGGAAGCAATATGTTGAGCTTAAACCCTAAGAAGCTTATATAAAATCACCTTCCTTTAGGAGGTCAATAAACACATGGTGCCGGTCACAGGCTTGATTTCGGAATTAATGCTAGGCGTTCTTTCCGTTTCAGTCAGATTGTTCAAGTGCACAGCGTTCGCTAACAAACCGAAAGTCGATCCCGAAAACATATGTGATGGGTATTTTTAGGGTTGGTACTATAGTACAGAATGATCTGTAGTAAATCGTAAGCAGGCCAAACATCCGAACCTGCGATGAAATCACCAGTGTGTAAGCGGTTTGATTGGCAGTACATACAGCGACAAGCTTTAAGATTATGATAATTAACCACAGGACATAGGCTGCATCCCGAATAGCCATCTACATACTACGCAAGTTCTATAGGTTCTATAGGTCCAGATACCCGGCAGGCAAAAATTGCAGTCATGTGATTAAACTGAGAAAAAGAAAATGTTAGAAAACTGTACGAATGTTTAAGTGTAAGTAAGTAGAGTCATAATAATATCCCACATTATATAACGGGTAGTTCAATCTGATTGGCTGAACTGTTTATGCAGTTGTGACAATATTGACAATAACACACACCTCTGAGCGCATTATTTTAAATCAGAAAATAAAATGCTGATTCCCGCACTAATCCTGTTCCTTTTTGTTGTTTATGAAATATATTTTGTAATTTGGCCGCTAGATGGTATTTTTTTGATTGTTAGAGAAACGGGTATCCTGTTACTCAATGATCAATGTTCACTTTAAAAAGTGGATTACTAACAATTTTGTTTTAAATACATGCATTTATGAATCAAACCTTGTTTTTTTTATTATAGTGTGTTTCAAACTGTTGTATTAAAGCAATGTCACTCAAAATAATTGTGTATTATTGTAAATAAATCACGGGAAAACGACGTCACTACGCCGACCCTAACGACCATGACTTATTCACCATGACTTATTCACAATAATGCACGCCTTCTCATACTCTTATTGCTTTTTATTATCATATTAATAACAACCAATAGTGGAAATTCTACAGTTAAGGGGGGTTGGGACCCCCCACGTGATGCATCTGAGGTCGCAGTTACTACTGGAACTAGTTTTAGTTCTTAAAGCTGGTTGATAATACGCCCTTATATTGGTGCGTACACATCTAAAGAACTTTCAGTGAGTCATTTCTGTGGATCAACAACAAAAGAACCATTTTTAAGACAAATAATGTATATTACGGAAAAAAACAAACTAATAAAAAAACCCCTAGAGGTTGGGGCCACTAAGGACACCTATTAACCCGTATTAAAAACCCGAACTGTGCCCATAGACGCAAGGAAAAAAAAGCTTGTTCTTCTTCCGTGTGGCCGCACATCTTAGAGAAACATGTTTTTTACGGCATCAAAAAGAAAAGAGGGTTTTTAATTCTGTGGGCTTGAGGAGGACAGAGGAGGCAAAACAGAGTGTAGGAGTCGAGGGGGGGGGGGGCTTGCATGTGTGTACATGAGAGGGCCTGTGTTATTCAGAGCCCTCCTGTTTCCAGGATCAAGCAGGGAACCGTGCCAGCACATTAAACCAGAATTGGTAAAAGCCTTAACGTAAACAAAAAGCAGCCTGGACCTGCTGCTGCTGAGCTCTCTCTACAACTAATGACTTCTCTGACATCACAAGCTCCAGGCAAGGAGAGACAGAGAGACCCTGAGCGAGCGGGTAAGAGCGAGAGAGAGGAAGAGGCAGGCTTAAAGAGGCTAAGGGAGGGAGGGAGGAAGTACAGCTAGCATAATGCTCTCCATCCATCCCAGTAAATAATGGGAGGGAGGCGATGGGAAGCGGCGAGTGGAGGCAATACATTTATTCACTTTCCAAGCTGATGTACATCCGTGACCTTGGCTAAACCCGCCAAGCGTTAGTGCTGTTGTATTCCTCTGAAAATGCCGGGTTATCCATTAAGAGCACAAAAAGGAGGCATAAATTGCTTTCGCCAGAGAGCCGCGACATGCTAACACAGGTGGGAGGACATGTCAACAGGGAGTAAGCTGGCCAGGGTGTGTTTTTCGCCGCGTGTGTGTGTGAGTGAGTGTGTGAAGGGGAGGGAACCGGTATTAGTGTGCGAGATGCTCAAATATCACAGATCACGGCTGGAACAGGAGGAAATAAATAATCTTGACTGCAGCTGCCCCTCTTAATCCTTGGAGAGCAAATGAGCCGAGGAGTGAACGAGGGAAGAAATAAATAAGTGAGAGAGAATTTAAAAAAAAAGTGTGGCCCTTCATTCGTGGCATGGAAGAAGAAGAAAAAAAAACTCAGCGGGTGCTCTGTGGATGGGGAACGGGTGGGTGTTTTGTGCCACTGTGGCTCATTAGTGTGCAATTACAGCTCATTACGGCCCCCTGGCCGGGCTGGCCTCTTATTTACGGCCTTGGACGAGGGTCCTAAAACCAGCCAAGCGGTAATCAACAGCCTGTAATCCCACCAGTAATCGACACGAGCTTGACCGGCCCGGCTTGTCCAGGCCCGGAACCGAGATCCAGAGCCAGCGCGGAAAACAGAGCAGCTCCAGATCATTCGGAGAACGCAGTGACACAAAATCAGCTTACTGAGGTAAAGAGACACTCACACAGTGAGGGTGAGAATGGAAGGGGTCATTGCAAATTGCAATCCAGCAACATACACAGCTCTGTATTTACAGCACGGGGTAAAGAACACCATTTAGGACTTATGGAACAAGAAAATATCATTTTAAAGCATTACGGTACGAGAGGGCGTGGCATTATCTATACCTAAAAAACCCAAAGCCCTCACTCACTCACTGACTGACTCGTCACTAATTCTCTCACTTCCCGACTACCTACAAGATTGAAACTAGGCACCCCACCATGCACTTGGAACGACTAAGCAGTTTTCACTTTCAAAATCCCACCGGGGGGCCCACCAGGGGACCCAATCTGAAACACGGGCCCTGAATAAATTGGGGTCTTCCACTTCCACCTCACAAACTTCAAATTTGGCAGAGATATATAAGAGAACCTCTACACTCATAGAGATATCAAAAAATCCCAAAAATTCCCACAGGGGACCCACCAGGGGAACCAATTCAAAATAAGGGCCCCTACTCTAATTGGGCACTACCACACATCCCACAAACTTCAAATTTGGCAGGTATGTCCAGAATTGTTTCTACATTCATTGAGATATCTAAAATTCCAAAAAATTCCCACGGGGGGCCCACCAGGAGACCCAATCCAAAATACGGGTCCTGCTTTAATTGGACATTTCCACACACATCACATATTTCAAATTTGGCAGAGATGTACAGGACGACCTCTACACTCAGAGATATAAAAAATTCCCAAAAATTCCTACGGGACCCACCAGGGGACCCAATCCAAAATGTGCTTCGCAATGACTATTAACAAATCTCAGGGTCAGTCTCTCAATTGAGTCACCGTAGCAACGCACGGTAGTCGGCTAGTTGTGAATAAATCAAAACGAGGTGTTGCTTGGCATGATACCTCTTTCCCGTGATTCATTCACAATAATACACAACCTCAAGTGTCGTATTGCTTTTATAAAATGGTTACAAACAAACTGTAATGAAAAAAAATAAGGTTTGATTCATAAATACGTTTATTACGCGGGAATGTCACACTGAACTCCCAGGTTTCGGCACCACTGTAGCAGAGCCCTAGTATGTGGCGTACGATACTACACAGACACCTCAGATTTCTACTACCAGCTGAGATTTTATTTCGCTTTCACACGGCTTCCGCGTTCTGTCACTTCCAGTCCCGCCTCCCGAACCTGGCTCCCGTCTACTGGCCACGCCCATCATGCCCTCGCGCCACACTTCTCCTCATGTAATTATACCTTTTTGAACTCTAAATTCTTACAGTGAACATACAAATGTCACACCATAAGGTGTTTCTCCCACCGTCCTGTCAGTTGACAGTGCTACACCACCGAATCTCATGGTAAAAGCATTGTAATCCGTTTCTTTGATTATTTCCGGGATCATGTGATCAAATTGCATTCGGGCATTCAGGACATACATTTAGCAGATTGTTTAATAGATATAGATTTAGTAAAAAAAGTTTACAATGTCAGGAAGTAAACCGATAAAACCCAGTCCTGGGTAACGACTTGCATTATTTTGAAAAGGCCGGCGCAATCCATCTGTACCCTACAGCATCAATTCTACATGCATCTTTAGAACACTTCAGCCCACAGCCTTGTGAGGGTTCGAAATAGATCTGCTGAATTAAAGATATTCTCTATACAGCCTGCTTTATAATTTATAACCTGTCTGTGATACATGCACGAAGAAAGGCCTCCATCTTGACGTTAAACAATTTTCTTAGCAGGCAACATGTAACATGGTCCTAATAATAGCGTGGTGCATTTCCAGCCGGTCGAAAACACTTAGCAGCCTCGTCATATCACTGTCTAATCCATCACTTCGGTCCTGAACGGTGGTAATCACACAGCTCGGAATGTAATTTAAAATGAAGGGTTCATGTGGGATGTTCCACAGGAATATATCTTCATTTTTAGTACGTTACATTAGCAGAGGAAAGAGATGAATCCAGAGAGACAGGGATCCGGGCCAAATACACCAAAGTATCAAAGGTTTTTTATTTTTTTGTATTTTAATCTGTTTATTACATTGGATCACCCGCATGGATCGCACTTCCTGAGTAAAAAAAAAATCTATATCATTTGTTAATGTGCACTGCGTTGTGTGTTTTATCGAGTGCCTCCATCTCAGAGCTGTCAGTCTTCAATCACCTGTAATTTGTAGGGTTAAGTTTTTGTAAGTGTTCCCAGGTGCTTCCAAGTGTGTTGATTCACAGACTGATGACTGGTTCTATTCCGCTATGTTCGTCTGCATGGTTTTGTCTTGTTCCTCATGCTAACTGCAAGTTTATGATAAGATTCATTCATTAATCTATTTCTGCATTTCAGATGATGAAGTACTTAAAGATACATCAGAATTAAGAGAAGGTGAAGGCAATAACGGTAATAGTAAATAATGTAGTTGTGGTGGTAGTAATAATAACGGTAGTAGTAGATGGTATAGTGATGGTAGTGGTAGTAATAACAGTAGTAGTACATAGTATAGTGATGGTGGTGGAAGTAATAACAGTAGTAGTAGATAGTATAGTGATGGTGGTAGTAATAACAGTAGTAGTACATAGTATAGTGACGGTGGTGGTAGTAATGACAGTAGTAGTAGATAGTATAGTGATGGTGGTAGTAATAACAGTAGTAGTACATAGTATAGTGACGGTGGTGGTAGTAATGACAGTAGTAGTAGATAGTATAGTGATGGTGGTAGTAATAACAGTAGTAGTACATAGTATAGTGACGGTGGTGGTAGT